>JACEFZ010001286.1:567500-717971 GCA_014155875.1 Cepaea nemoralis
GAGGGGGTCCACCCATGACTACTGGTGGTCACCTTCCCCTGTGCTGTGGAGTCAAGGCACAGAGGAGTAGGTTAAGAGCTATTGACCAAATACCCCGGACACTCAACATACTACAGTGGAATGCCGAAGGAGTTTTACAAGAAGAAAGACTCCCTAACACAGCGTCTTCATAAAGATAGAATAGATGTGGCATGCATTCAAGAGACACACCTCAACGCCAATCACAAATTCTCAGTCAGAGGATATCAGGCCACACGTTTCGACCGCGAAGGACACAAAGGGAGGAGTTCTAATACTTACACGAAATACAATACCTTGCAGCGAAGTATCTGTGATCTCTGACAACCAAACGGAAATTATAGGTGTTGATATAATGATAAAGGACGTGAAAATAAGAATCTACAATCTGTATAGCCCAGCAGATAAGGACCTTACACTCTCAAACATGAAAATAACTGACACAAACTGCATTATTGTCGGAGACTTTAATAGCCGTTCAGAAAGATGGGGATACCCAGATACTGACAAAAGAGGAGATGAATTGGAGGACTGGGAAATAGACTCAAATCTCCATCTGCTCAACAAAGCGGATGACACACCGAGCTTCTACTCCAGAAGATGGCTTACCACTTCTACTCCAGACTTAGCTTTCTGCACAGGAGACATCCTCCACAAAATCGATCGCCATGTGCTGGACCAATTAGCAGGTAGTGACCACAGACCAATCAAGCTTGAAATGAATATGGAGTATGTTCCACAGGAGCAAAAGCCCTTGCCCCGCTGGAATTACAAACGAGCAGATTGGGACAGATTTGCCATACTAACAGACAAATATTGTGAAAACATAAATACACGATATGGCAACATAAAGCAAATGGTGGAAAGTCTAAACAGAGCGATAATACAGGCAGCCACTGAGTCCATTCCAAGAGGCGCGAGGAAAAATTACAAACCATACTGGACTGAAGAACTACAAAGTTTGGAGGACAAAGTTGAAGATGCCAGGAAGACAGCAGAGAGAGAACAAACAATTGAAGCAAACATCTCTCTCAAAGCCATCTCAGCAAAATATAAAAGAACAGTAAATCAAACAACAAGAGATTGTTGGAGGGAAAAAACAGAAAACCTGAATTTTGACAGGGATGGAAACAAACTATGGAAACTAGTGAAAGCCATGAACAATGAAGGACCTAGAAACAAACAAATAACAATTAAACAAGGAAATGCCTTGCTTACAGGCAAAAAGGCTGCAAATGCACTAATGGAACACTATGCAAATGCAAACCACATTGATATTACAACCGAACAGAAGAAAGCAATCAAAGACAAACAGATACATCATAGAAATACAGAGACAGCAGCAGAATATATGATGGCAAATCTAACAATGGAAGAAATGGAACAGGCAATGAATACCCTAAAAAAGAAGAAATCACCAGGAAAAGGATGGAATCACAAATGAAATGCTAATAGGACTAGGCACCAAGGCAAAGAAGAAACTACTAGCAGTCCTAAATAACAGCTGGAAGAGAGGAATAGTCCCACAGGCATGGAAGGAAGCTATACTAATACCAGTCCCAAAGAAAGGAAAAGACCTGGAAGAACCAAATGGCTATCGACCTATCAGTCTACTGAGCTGTGTAGGTAAATTAATGGAACGCTTATCAATGGCAGGCTAACATGGCATCTGGAAGAAAACAAACTCTTAACACCACACCAAGCAGGATTCAGAAAATACAGATCCACTGAAGATCAAATAACCTATATAGCTCAGGAATAGAGGATGCCTTCCAAGAGAAAAAGCACACACTAGCAGTCTGGATAGATTTAGAAAAAGCATTTGATAAAGTATGGAAGGAAGGACTGAAGTAAACTGCAAAACATGCATGTTTGTGGAAAAATGTATAAATGGATCAGCCACTTACCTTGAGAACCGAACTGCCAGGACAAAAGTACAAGGACACAACAAGCAAAATGATGCTGCTGGAGCAAGGTGTCCCCCAAGGAGGAGTTCTTTCACCAACATTATTCCTAGCATATATAAATGACATCACAGAAAATTTTCCAGCCAGAGTACACACATCCTCCTTTGCAGATGACCTAGCCATATGGACATCTGAAGAATAATTTAGTACAGCTAACAGCAGAATACAGCAAGCCTTATTAGCGCTAGAGGACTGGTCAAAATCATGGCTAGTGAAGATAAGTGAGGAGAAAACAACATGCACAGTGTTCTCCCTCTCAAATAAAACTCAGCAACCTAAGCTGGTATTGAATGGAAAAATATTGCGCCATGAAGAAAATCCAAACTAATCTAGGAGTCACCTTTGATCGTCGCCTGACATGGAAGACACAGGTTGAGAAAAATCGAACAAGAGCAAGGCAGAGAATGGCAATCATGAAAAAGCTTGCTGGTACAAAACGTGGGGAGCAGATGAGAAGTTCTCAAGAAGTTTATATACTGGACGGGTGAGGCCAGTACTGGAATATGGCATTGCCGCTTGGGCAACAGCAGCTAAGTCAAACTTTAACAAAATAAGTAGAGTCCAAAACCAAGGAATGCGAATCATAACTGGAAGCCTGAAGACAACGCCTATTAATGAACTAGAAAAGATCACTTGTTTACAACCAATGCAGGATAGAAGAGATAGCAGAGCCCAGCAACAAGCAGAAAAATTTAGAAGATTGACAGACCACCCTATGTACAACAGATTTAATGGTTTTGGAAAGGGAAGACTGAAGCGTAGCAACTTTGTAGAAACTGCAAAACGAAGGATTAGGGCAGATCCTATACTTAACATATCAACAGTCAAGCCCATACACAATGCACACAAGTTCCCAGCTTGGAGACAGCAGCAACTGCCTGAGATGATAGAAAACATTCCTGGTATTGAGAAAAAGAACACTCAGCATGAAACCGAAAGAAGAGAAATAACCCTAAACTACATAAAAGAACAAGCAGGAATTGGACCCATGCATATACAGATGGATCAGCCAAAAATTCAATAGAGAATGGAGGAGGAGGAATTCTCCTAAATTTAAAAAATGGAGTGAAAAAAACACATTCAATGGCAACTGGAAAATTTTCAAGTAACTTCAAAGCGGAGGTAGAGGCTTTGAAAACTGCAGCAGAAATGCTCCTGATGGAGGAAAATAAAGAGAAGCAAATAGCTATCTTCACAGATGCAAAGTCAGCTGTCTCAATACTCAAGAGCAATAACAGCACAGAACTAACTGACCTAAGAGCAGCACTCCATGGTCTATGCCAGAAATCCAAAAAAGTTGTAATACAGTGGATCCCATCACATTGCAGTATACCTGGAAACGAAGAGGCTGACAGACTGGCAAAAGAGGGCGGACGACTACCACAGCCTGACATAGACATAACCTATAATGAGGCAAAGAGGTTGATAAAAAGCACTTATAGAACCAAATGGGAATCTGAGCATCCAGGCCATCAGAAGGATGATGCATATTACAAACTCGACCGAAGAGAACAAGTAGCAATCTTCAGACTCCGCACAGGACATAACAGGCTGAAATACCACTTGTTCAATAAACTAAAGATAGGAGATACTGATGAATGTAATTGTAGAACTGGAAAATGACAGCAAAACATTTGCTGCAGGATTGCCCAACGTATGCAGAACAGAGAAAGATATTTTGCCCACACCTGCTTCATTTGAGGACAAGCTCTATGGAGATATCAACAAGCTCAAGTTGACCGCAGCTTACTTTAACTACATACAGGTTGACATTTAAAGGTGCATGAAGACCCAGAGGCATGAAATGAAATATTGCTTGGATAGCAAATCCATTATGTGGAAAGTCCAAATCGAAAGCTCGCTGTGTGGGCTTCATAAAAGGTGGAAAAGTGTCCTAGTGGCACGAAATGGAATATTGCTTGATAGCAAATCCATTACGTGGAAAGTCCGAATCAAAAGCCCATTGTGTGGGCTTCATAAAAGGTGGAAAAGTGTCCTAGTGGCATGAAATGGAATATTGCTTGGATAGCAAATCCATTACGTGGAAAGTCCGAATCGAAAGCTCACTGTGTGGATGTCATCTGCAGACTGCATACTTCTGGTTTCCGGAAGAACAGCCTATGGTGAACGGAAGGCCCAATATACGGAAGTGAGGCTAAGCAGCCATGTGCAGGACGTGACGATTCCTTGGGTGAGCCCAGTACCAGAGCGCTATGTATCGGCTCTGCAAGTATGGAAGCCTCCTTGGATGGCGGGGAATGCCCATGGTCTGCCCCTGCCTTCCCTTGAGGGCTGACCAGGATCTTTGGCTGTTCTATATGGACCAGCTGGGATGGGGGCACACACCACAACAGTGAGAGTCAAACGTCCTAAGAAACCCCCGGGAAGGTTAACCGGTCAACAAATGCCCCGCAGAAGTGGATTGTGTCGGCCTAACGGCGCAAGAACGCAGCTCTGCTGTAAACAGGCACAACGCAATCACATCCGAAAAAAAAACTCCGGATGAACGAAGAAGAAGAAGAAGAAGAAATCAGAAATTAACCCAGCGTTCCTAACGCCTGTCTGACCATGAGGACACGAAGGAAACACGTGGTGGTCACTCCCGATATATGTTACATAACACTAGTCAAACGTGAAAACGTTTTGAATACAAGGTTCTCTTCAGGTGACAGCACTGCCCGCGGTCATTATTGCAGCGTTGTATTGACGCTGCTTGTCCTCTCTGTGTGTGGATGTTGCCTTTGTTCATTTGGACAATGGGTTCTGTGAAAGTATTGCCTCAAGGGATCCTGCATGTGAGAAGTTCAGCTACCATTTAGCTAAAACGTGCAATGAGCTGACCTAAACCGGTTTTGTAGATCGTTGAAAGAGGGTGAAAGTGTGTATATACGTAAATAAGATCCAGGTTGCACGTTAACCAGGATTTCTGAGGCTGAACTACTTGGCAATTAAGCCTCAGGCCTTTAAGGGGCAGATTAAATCCGCTAATTGATCAGAGAATTTCGATGTTTACAGGCAAGATTTCTCAAGCATGTTGTGAGGAGAAAAACTCGGTCACAACTAGCATATTTGGTGGGAAAAGAGCAAGAGAAAGTCAATGGCTAACTAGATGGTCTGGCCAAATGGCTTAAGCTGGGCGAGAACAGATACGTGATACGACACTATGGAGATGATGTCAGTTAGCAAACAATAATTTCCTATACTTATCGGCATGACACACTATGATGATGGTAACTGTGGATCTGTGATTCCCGCGTGTGATAGGCAGATCCGAGTGGTGTAGAGTTGAACTAGAGTTGAGATGAGTTGACTCAAGAACGGACATCACAGAACTCGGGAAATCCTCATTTGAAGATATAACATCAATAACATTAGATATGTGGTTGATGCAATATTGATTATAGGCAATGAACAGGAACTGCAAACTTTAATAGATGCTCTTGTTCTAATCTCTTCAACGACCAGCGAAGAGTTCCCATGCTAATGGCACCAGTTGCAATCTGAGCAAGTGCCCATCTGGCCTTCCCTCGACATGGAGGGTATCAATACTATTAAGGGCTGAGGTCAGCATGGCTGAAAGGATAAGAGAATTCGTTCGTAAACATCCGGTGTGCTGATGCTGAGGTACCCTACATAGAACCGAGCGGTCCTATGACATAGGTCATACCCTACACCAGTCAGTTGGACTAAAATTTTGATTTCTCGTCCTTGACATGGGGACGTAAATTACAAGTACCTCTGAGGTCGGAGTGGTTACCGCCTGATGGCGGGGGATACTGGTAATAGGGAAAGCTAATCCCCACGCAAAATTCAGTCCAATGCTACTAGAAGTAGTGTGTATGGACTACGCTTGTGTTCAAAGGAGTGAGCGTAGAAACAAAGAATATAAGGACGATTGTCTTTAAAGCAACCCTCCCCTCCCCTTTTCTCTTTTACATGTGACCTTCTTATGTGACACCGTGGCCCCGTGACCCAGTCTCATAAAACTGGAACGATTTAACTGTATTAGGGAGCACCGTGACCTCTTGACATCTTGGCTAGAAGCTTCCCTTCCAGACCCCTTGGGCTGGGTTGAATTGGTTTTAGAGATACCAACTTGCAGCGTGCACACGGGACCACCGATTGGTCGCCCTTGTCGGAGAAGATTAAACCACACCTTCATCGTGCACACAATCTTGCACACAGTTTCTCTTGTTTTGTTGCACTTATCCGAGAAATGCTGGGTATCCGATCTCACTGTCCAAGATATTAGAATCATGAGTGATATCATTACATCTCAATGGTTCTAGAAAAAAAAATTCCCATCTCTGTGCGTGACTTTCTGAATCTGAAGCAAACACTTTAATCTCTTCTTCTTCTTCTTCTTGTTTCGTTCGCTTGAAATATGTTCTATAACTGCAATGTTGTCTCTTGTATGAATTTAACTGTCTTTTTTAGTTCACTCAGCGGTCATAGAGATCGAAACAACCACATAATCAACTGATTATTGCTCACTGGATTTAGGAGGCCTGGTGTTCCTTGCCAGTGAGAAGTCCTGATCGTTCGGGTCCCATCGATTGACGGACGTCGGTCGCGGCGATTGGGCAATCTTGAGCATAGCCTACGATGGGTAGCGTTGTGATGTTCTGTTGTGATAATTTGGTGTGTCCAGTGTGTGCCGCGTGGTTACACACCCGCTTCACACGCGTGATCCGGGACTGTTTCCGGATCCGGTCAGGATATGTACTACTGATGAGCTCAAATGAGGGCGAAACTCGAGTATAGTGCTTCCATATTGACGTGGATTGGCCTTAGGTTCATACCAGAATGCGATCGGCGTTGCCAGTAGTGGGTTGTGCTCAATATTTAAATTTCAAATCCCGAAACAACCACATAATCAAGAGTGTATCTTCCACTGTCGTCTCTCTAGACCAGAAGCTTTGCCTAGATATGTTGTATTTTGGGCTGTCTTGGAGTGTGTACTCTGTTGTCTGCGACACCAATCCACATGTGCACATGGTTGATTCACCAATCTTGAATTTTGTAAACATGTGGTTGCGAAATCTATTGTGTCCTGTTCTGAGGCGCAGAATAATGACATGTTCTGGTCTGTCCATAACGTGGAAGTTGTCTTGAGGAAGACTGTGTAGACAGTGGACTGAATCGCTGCGGAAGTCTGTTGTCCGTAAAGTCACCTTCATCTTCGTCCCGGGACATGCGGGAGTCGAGGGAAATGAACGAGCTGACAAACTGGCTGGCTCTGCACCCCCTGTAGATGACCAGCCCATGGATCGCGCCGATGTTATTAACGTCCTTAAAGATATGGCGAGAACAGAGGACTTTGACGTCAGTGATTCCACATTGCTGTCCAGGATGAAAGACCTGGGAGTAAGAATCGGCACAGCCAGACGCGAGAGGTACATCGGGAAAACAAAGCGCCTCGTCAACCAACACAGAACTGGCACTATTAGCCACCGGACGCTGATGCATATGCTGGGGGGAGGATCTGAGCACCTATGGACATGTCCGGAGTGTAATGCAGATACCCCAACTGATAACTGATAACTGAACTGTCTTGAGGAAATCAATTGGGGAACTCGTTGAGACCGCTGAGACAGTTGCATAAATAAACACACATAGTATTGTTTGGCGCTCACAGAAGGAGAAGAAGGAAGTAGAGATTAGAGGACGCACTAGACAACATAACATTTGAAAGCTATAGTTACCTACCGGGATTCGAACCTGTCACCTCCAAATGGCGGCTTCGTATCGCTGCAGAACAAGTGTACTTCGACGCATGACCAACTAGACACTCAAAAATGAGACCTATGGTGCTATGTCTATGGTTTGGTACGAATTCTCTCCACATCTTCCAAATGTTGCAGAACCTGCTCATTGTCTGCAATCAATAATGTATCATCCGCATATCTTATATTATTGATGTTGTGCCCCCCAAAGGTGATTACTCTCATATCTTCTAAATTTCTAAAACTTATTTTATTTGGGAATGTCTCTCTGTCATAAGTCCTGCCTTATTAACTGAAGTGGTTCCAAAAATATGATTCAAGCATAATGCCAGAAATGACTATATCTTTTCTTATTTCCTTCGCTCGCTTTCAGCTCGAGTGTAATCCACACTGGATTAATTAATTGTTGCGTGTGGGATGTCTTTCCCTATTAGCAGTGCCCCCCCCCACCCCCCCCCCCCCCCCCCCCCCCCCACCCCCGCCATCAGCCTGTTCTGTAGTGAAGGGATTACGCACACAAGTCGTAACCCCGCTTAGCGTGTTCAAAACATGGCTGAATGCGATTTGACAGCAATACGCCTTGCGTTACTTTTTTATGAAAATGGTATGAGTGTCGATCGTTCAGAAAGCAATGGCAAACTACTGAACGTAAACTTACCAAGAAATCACGAACAGCTAAAAAATTATGTTGACTGCAACGTCCTTAAAGAATATGCAACTAACTTTTTTAACCCGGTCAAGCGATCCCACTACGATGTTTTGAGTTACTTGTATGCACTTCCACAAGTTAAGGAAGATATGTTAGAGTCTAAGTCGAATTGACCAGTGGAGACGGGAACCCTGTATCCTAATATCAGCGCACATGAAGTTTAAAACCGAGCGGTCCTATCCGTTTGTCCATGCGACTTCTACTACATTTGTTAAAGCTACTTGTGATCTTATTTACTGCACCCTCAACATCTACTCTTTATTTTGTGATCTCGTCGTTATAATTTTCTACTATAGAATGCTGTGTTTTCTTGTCACACTCTGTGCGTAACACTTTACTTTATCGTGTACATCAATATTTATTTACATGTGTTTATTTACAGAGAACCTTCGTCACTTGTCAGTTAGAGATAACAGTGGACAATTTGAAGAAAAAGCCACTCAGTTAACGACCAGAAAGTGGCTGAGAGATCAGTGTATTTGTAGCCAGGGGACCAAATTTTGGCACTTAAGGCGAGCCCGGGGCTTCGGGATGATTCGCTTGGTGCTGTCAAGACAGGAACCAGTTTGATCCGGTCGTTCAGGCAAGATGTTGGCAGTCATCAGCTCTGGGGTGACTCGGTTGAAACGACCCACTTTTATCTGAACCCCTTCCACCCCCGCGACAGCACATCCGATAATGATCTTCTATGTTCAAGGACGTAGAATTTATTTTTATTAACTCTTAAAGTCTGGTGGGCCACGCTTTTGGGCCATTTCCAGACGTTCGTTAATTTCTATCTTAAGGTTAATACGGTAAAGTATATGATTATGCTTAATGTGGCATATTTGTATAGTTACGGTTAATATGGTAAATGTTTATGATTATGGTTAAAGTAGTTAATTGATATGACTATAGTTAATATGGTTAATTTAGATGATTATGATTAAAGTAGTTAATTTCCATGATTATGGTTAATGTGATTAATTTCTATAATATTGTTAATGTTTTTAATTTCCATTATTATAGTTAAAACCCGAATACTCTCGTGGTTGACGTGAGCGCACGAGAATTGGAAGCGGTTCGAGTCCGCCAGTGACATTATGAGAGTATGGAGCCGGTAAGCTCAGAAAGTCGTGGCGTGCTGATGGGCGTAATCTAGGCTGGGAATCAACATACAGCTGAAAGATGCTGATGTTGACCGCAATATCCTGAAACAGGATGGAAACGCGGAAAAAAATAGTTAATGTGGTTAATTTCTAAGATTAAGGTTAATGTGGTTAATTTTTATTATTATAGGTAATATGGTTAATTTCTATGAAACGTTTTTATTTCGTTTTGCCCAAGTTAAAAAAATTTAATAGCCTCTTTACTAAATTGGCGGGCCGCTGCAGTGATCAAATGGCTAGAACTTTTGCCTGCCAGACTGGTAGTGAGGTGTTCGAATCTTCATTTTAAATTGAATTGAGTTCCCAGGTCAACCAACCTATAATAGAACTTGGAAATGTCTTGGAACATAAAGGAGGCTGGCTTGATTGTGGTGGGAAGAGGGGAGAGAGAGAGAGAGAGAGATGAGAGGAGAGAGAGAGAGAGAGAGAGGGGGGGGGGGGGGAGGGGGGCCTTGCTCAAGTAACTGTTTGCTGGTTTGTCCTTGGCCTTGTGTCCTGGCAGTTCTGTTCTCAAGGAAGTGGCTGATCCATCTGTACATCCCCCACCCCCACCCCCACACACCTGCGTTTTTGCAGTTTCACTTTCAGTCCCTCCCTCCTAATAATTGTCTGGGAAGAACACGTGAAGAGGAAGGGCAATGGCCACACAGCCTCATACAATATGGCGCTGAATATGTTATGTCCTGGGATTGATCACAAGCAAACCGCAGTATCTGATATGTTATGAATCAGAATAATGTATGTCCTAGGATTGATCACAACCCAACCGTAGTATCTGTTATGAATATGTTAAGTCCTAGGACTGATCACAGGATGATCCTAGGATATGGGAATTTCCGTGGCGAAGTGGTCAAGCCGTCTGACTTGGGCTCCGAATATTGTGAGTTCGATTCCGGGTCGCGTTTTTCGGTTCACGAGTGCATTTTGTTAGAGACTCCTGCGGGTAAAATATGCTATTTGAGCTTCAGTGGAAACTATTAGCACTTCGTCTGTAATAATAGTGGTAACAACTCCGTCGCGGAGATTGATCTGGTGGTTCGGACAAGATGTTCGTAGTCATTGTGATCGGCTGCAAGTGGACACGGTAAAAACGACCCACTTTTATCTGAACCTCTTCCATCCCCGCGACAGCACATTCAACAATGACAGGAGGCTTCCGATCGTCAGAGGGGTTGCACCATTTCCTCTTTACTACATTACACTAGTTAAGTTTAGTTTAGTCCACGGATCAACATCACGGCATGCAGGTGCAACCCATAAGTGCTCCGTTCTACTCCTAACTCAAGCCTGAGTCTGGAGAATCTCAGCTCAGTGCACGAACTCCGTAGTACCGGCGAGGGTCCTGAAATACTTTGGGTAGATTTTTAATTCGAAATGTTACCCGCGCATCGCCAGTAGGATAATCTTTTTCGATTTCCAACTGCCGAGGCATTTTTTACTTGCGCAACAACACACACGGGCATTCCGATATCACTACCAAGAGACCAGGGGAAATTTTATTACTAGAAGTCCACGTTAAACAATCCCGATCCCCAATGGGACTTGAACCCGGGACCTCCAGCACTCGAGGCAGACACCATACCTCGATACCACTCAGCCCCCCCCCTCCCCCACCTAAAATCGCCTAATATTACACTGACCAATTCAAGAAGTACATCCTAGAACAAACTCCTAGAACAAACTCCTCTGACATCCAAGAGTTCAAGTAATAAGATAGTGACTAACTGGTCTCCTATCACATCCAAGAGTACAAGTAATAAGACAGTGACTAACTGATGTGTTTGGGAACTCGGAATTCAGGAAGCCGGTTCACTGATGCGTGCAATGTGAGTAACACACCGCTTTGTATTTCCGCGCACTACATCTTTAAAAAATAAAAGAAAAAAAAACCCGTCTCCACCTCTCTGAGCCTGTGTCTATTGTATGTTCTTCTTGTGCTTTGATAAAAGCTTTGCGTGGAAATTTTCGCTGTTTTTTGTTTTGTTGTGTATCTAATGTCCTAGGATAACTTGTTTTCCCATACTACCAAATAGCCTGTCTTCTATTTCACTCCTAAACTCTTTAGTGTGAAATGCAGCGTCCCCATTTTTGCATTGCCTTCCTTATTCCGCTACACCTGTACTATCTGTTGCCTAGTAACCGGCCTAGTGACACCCAAAGAAAACTGAGGGAAGGAAAATAAATACAACGTTTTTATCAAAGTAGGGTTAATGGTATACAAAGGGGTCGGGTTGGTGTGGGATCGGGGCTAAAAGGTCATTTACTATGTAACTACTATATTATTTCTGTGGGCGCTGGGTAATCCACTATACATTCAGGGGCGTGCTACCGGACTACTGCCTTGTTGACGCGTGGACATCTGAATGGGAATGTTGTGGGCATGTGGGAATTAAATCTTTAACACTGACCATCACTCAGGCGGATCGGCCTTCCCTCGTGTTTTCGGGCAAGTATTTAAACGGACTCACAGCCTTTACTGTGTGACAAGGACTTTGCACAGCGGAGTAAAAGGTAAGTTCCTTTTAGTTAACTTGTGTGTCGTAGGTTTGACAGTGCATTCACGGTGGATATATAGTGGTAACTAGTTGGATATAAGTGTTAACTACACCGGGATCTTGTGTGCTTCTTGGGTACTTTAAAATTAATTGCATGTCCTTTATAGGATGACGCACTCAATGCGAGAATTATTTAGCTTTTTATGATTTACCAAGCAATTTTTACGTTCAGTAGTTTACCATTGCTTTATGCTCGACTGTGGCTCATGCCATCGAAATCAACGCAATGCAATGCAGTTGCCACAACTCCGTCAAGCCATGTTTTCTTTTAGTGTTTGCTTTCAGGAAACGAATCGTTCAGTTATATTTTGTAAAGTGTTTATAATTGTAAACTGACACACTGTGTCTGCCCTGCCATGACTGTCTTTGGATTACATTTCCGCGCACTAGGATAAGGATTATACCCTCCCAACTGCGCTCATTCCGATCATTGGCACAAAGTGGGGTTATTAAGCATGGTTATAATGGGAAATAGGGCCCATATAACACGACAGTCGGTCTTTGGCAATTAAGTAAAGAAAACCGTAGAAGCTTTATAGTTTTATAAATATTAAAACATGTTGAAAATTTCTTCAAATAGCCAAGTGAGCAACCTGACATTTTGAGGGAGGCTAAATCGCAAAGACAACATATCACGAACATTTGAGTCATACTTTCTGGCCACGTTATGGAAAAACACGTGAAAAAAACTGAAACACGCGACAATTGGAAAGATTTGTGGAAAGACAGAGGAAGACGAGAAAAGATGCTATGGGGGTGAAGGGGGGTCAGTATACGAATTAATGTCGTTGGAGATCGGAAGATGCGGAGAGACATGATCACCCATTCCAGTCAGCAAGACACTTGAAAATGTGACAATTGTAAAGCTTTAACCAGTACAAAACACTAATCTGATCATGAATTATCTAAGCAATTTTGGGGTTAATTTTGAGACTAAAACGCTAGTATTTGAGAAAAACTAAAGGCCAGTATTTGGAAAGAAAGAAAAAAAAACTGGTCAGTATTTGGACATAAAGACCGCAAGCCAGTTTTTGGACAACGTTCAATATTTGGACAGCCAGACAAAGGCCAGTATTTGGACAGAGACTAACAGACCAGTATTTGGACAAAAGTTAAAAGCCAGAATTTGGCGACTAAAGCCCATGTTTGAACATAGACTAAAAGGCCAGTATTTGGACAGACTAAACGGGCAGTATTTGTACAGAAAGTCAAAAGGCCAGTATTTAGACACAAATACTAAAGTTCAGTATAGGTAAGACAGTCCAGTATTTGGAAAGAAAGTCCAGTAGTTGGACAGAAGGTCCAGTATTTGGGCAGAAAGTCCAGTATTTGGACAGATCTAGTATTTAGAAGGTCCAGTATTTAGACAGAAGGTCCAGTAATGGGAAAGAAGGTCCAGTAGTTCGACAGAAAGGTCCAGTATTTCGACAGAAAGAGGGTCCAGTATTTCTATAGAAAGGTTCAGTATTTGGAAAGGAAACTTAAGTCCAGAATTTGGACAGGGCTAAGCGTCTAGTATTTGGACAGAAAGAATGGCTAATATCTGGACAGAAAGAAGGTCCAGTATTTGGACAGAAAGACTGTCTGGTATATGGGCAGAAAGATTAATGGCCAATGTTTTAGGACAGTCTTGTTTGACGGGTGGAAGTGTTGCTCTTGGGCAATTAAACAGTTTAAAACATATTTTAAAATAGTGCATTTTGATAAACAAATCGTTTAAAATATGTTAGATTGAATAGCTTGAAACCTCAGCAACATAGCTAATATTCCTGCACGTTGTATATCTAGTCTGTTTAGGTAGAGCTGGGGTGCCTGTTGAACTGGGGCGCCTGTTGAACCGGGCATTGTGCGACCAGTTGTAACATTCACTCAAGTCGCCGGTTAGAAGCAGCTGAAAGTTCTAGTGTACTGGCCTTCAAATTCGAACTACATTTTAAGAAACCGGCAGTCAACCCCGGGTTATTGACCTCTCATAGTTTATCCGCAGCTGACATCGGTGTAGGTCAAAATCTTGAGTTCAATTTCTGACCCCTGTAGTTTGTTTTATTTTAATGTTGCATGTACTTTGCAGGACGTGGCAATAAACCCCAGGTTGATTTCCTCGGCAAGTTTACGTTCAGTAGTTTGCCATTGCCTTTGGAACGAGAAGTTAACGTTTGTTAAATTAATGCCGATGTAGCGATTACACCCCCTGGCCTATCAGCGCATAGGAAGCTTCAAAGCTAGCGCTATTATTCCTTCAGCCATGTTTTGTGACCCGTGTGAGCCACTCAACAAATGGCATGTTATTTCCTGCTAAGATACCGTCCGCTTCATGGCTATTACATGCGATGTTAGTTACGGGGATGCAGGTCAGCATGGTCGAATGGGTAAGAAAGAACGCGTGTTCTTAAACATCCGTTGTGCTGATGCCGAAGTAAGCGGTTCAACCTCCACCAGACAGCTGGACTAAAATGAACTGTCGTCCTTGACTTGGGGACGTAAATTACAAGTACCTCTGAAGTCGGAGTGGGCTCGCCTGATGGCGAGGGACACTGTTAATAGGGAAAGCTAATCCACACGCAACATTCAGTCCATCACTACTATAGTGTGTATGGACTACGCTTGAGTTCAAGCGAGCGAGTGCAAACAAAACAAAAAGTTACCGGGTGGCGATGTGGTTCAGCCATCTATCTATCGCTCTGAGGGTCGTGCGTTCGTTCCTCGCACTGTGTCGTTCAGACTAAGAGTGCAGATTTTCCGACACCTCCCGGGAGTCATTGCTGGAGCTACTGAGCTAGTCTGTGTTCGATGTACTTGGCCAGCGGCTTGTCGTTTTGAGTAGACCCTAATCCTGATGTGGTAAAACCACGGTGTCCCGCCTATGTTTTAGTACCTTGGTACAGGGTGTATTTTTAATGACTATGCAGTATTTGAAAATATTGCCGATCCAAGTTTTGTATTTACCTATTATGTTGCAAGGGACGCAGAGGGGTTTCCAAGGCTGGTGTTGACTGCAATGTCCTGTAAAAGATTTATAAGTTGCATGGCATATCCCTTAAAGGACGTTGCAGTCACCAGCATTGTTCAGCTGTTGTTGATGTTCTTGGCAAGATTACGCTCAGTAGTTTGCCATTGATTTCTGAGCGTCCGACTCACAAACCCTGCAAGTAGCCAACGCAACACGATCCGCTGCTGAATCTGGCGCAGCTGTTTTCCTCACGTGGATATACGGGATTACGGAGAAAGTTGTTAACCCTTTACCAGGGAGATCGGTTGTAAAGGATACGCAACTTTAAAAAATTTCTGTTCAGCCCTGAAAGGTCAGATTTACTGACGGCAAGGTAGCGGGTTCGACTACACCTTTTGAATTTTAATGTTGACTTATTTAGAACATAAGGCAAACTACTGATCGTCAAATCGCCTCGGAAATAAACCGAGGTTGGGGTTGCTCGTAACATCATGCAAACGATATGCAACATTTAATCAATATTTATTCCATCCTGTATAGTTTCCACACCGTTGTCTTTCTCTCTCCACCTTCTCTCTTAGAAGTCCATATTCACATCTCTAAAGAAAACATTAGCTAGTTTCATTGTTTGTGCATACGACTGTCAATCATCTGTCGTATATAAAATGTCGATTCCTAAATCAATCAATCAATCAATCATCTGTGGAAAGGTTACAGATCTCAATCTAATCTTTGTAAGATCTTGTCCTGGAACTGCTGCTTGGACACCAGTCTTCATAACTGGTTCCATCTCCTGCGTAGATGACTTGCGAATAGGAACTGTAGATTTATTTTCTGCCACGACAGCTGCTTTTGTATGGATTGATGCGTCCATGAGATCTTTATGTCCTCCTGTGCATTTTGGGGTTTGTATTCACCTGAATATGCTAAACAAGGTGCTCAGTTGTACTCTCAGCATTTTTTTCGAAGAGGAAGCTGAAACTTCTCAGCTTTTCTGGGGAGCCATAGTCCCTGAACTGTCTTCCATTGTAGCCTGTGTACATCGTCCAACGCCACAATTCTTTTCTCCAGTTAAATCAATGAAGTGGATAATGTAAGGTTGGGTCATTTGTGCGCTCTTTGCAATATGCTTTGTAGGTTAGTATTCCAACTATCTAAGGTTGTTCTTATCATCAATGCATCTTGTACGCGGTCGTCTCCTTGTTTGGTTTTCATCTTATTTCTTCGTGGCTCTTGTAGATGGTACCAGGGCATTCTGGAGAGGTGGCCAAACCATTTAATTCTGTGATATTTAATTAATTTCATGACTGGTTTCAGACCTGATTTTCTAATTTCCTAATTGTTACTCTCGCAGCCCTTCTAAGGCATCCGATCTCTTACGATTTTGAAACCACAGTGAATCGTCCAAATAGCACTCTTTCCGCACAAGGACATTCTTCAATCAGCGGTCTACTCCGTTCAGGCGCATGCGTTGAATGACCTGTGCAGTTCACGCGTATTTTTTAAATGAACGTGCTGGTAAGACCCACGTTCCAATGCGGATGTTGCTGGATTGTTGGGCACTTTTCTCAGATCCACCACATTCCTATACATTATTTGTTGGGATAATCTGCCGATGGCATATTGCTTGAATTTCATTCAGCCTGCTCCAGAAATGCGGATGCCTATTTTGGTTGTGGGCTTATGAAAATCAAGAAAAGAATAGGCGACCTCAACAAGAATTCCCCATCATATGTTAATTTAGCAATGATCCATGTCTGGCCTGGAGTTGATCTTACTGCACATCTTTGGTAGTTTTCTTTTTGTTTTCCCTGCCAGTCCAGCTTTAGCGTTGACCCAGCGTGATAACATGGGATAAAGGTTACCTATTGATTGTTCTGGGATTGTCTTGGAAGCAAAGGCGAGGAAAGAAGCTTCAAACTTGCTTCATTATGCGGTGATCTAGAATATGTGGAAACTGAACACTTCATAACCTACGACTGTCTACTATGGGGAGGCGTTAACCTTGTAACATTTTTCAGTATTTAATAACTTCCTGTCGCTGTCTACCATGGAATGTGATCATAATTCTGTATTCCTGTCAAAACTGTTCTGTGCAGCTTTTACACCCAGTCTGCCCCGCTTCAGTGGACTGTTAATGTTGGCACTGCCGTTAACCTTGAACAGGTCGTTAACCTTGCACAGGTCGTTTGATTGTAAGTCCCTTTGAAGATTGAGTTTGAACTCTTTAAATCCAATGCATTCGAGCGCAGGTCTGCATTCATTCATTCATTCATTCATTCATTATTCATTCGTTCATTCATTCATTCATTCATTCATTCAGTCTGTAGCATGTCCCTTGCAGAACCTGGTCCCCCCCCCCCCCCCCCCCCCCCCCCCCCCATAACCATAACAACCTTCCGGAAAACTTCTCGGTCATAAGCAAGATGTCCCGCATCCGATACACCCATCTGGAGATCATCTGCCATCTCCTGCACCTATCTTATCTTTGGCCTTCCTCTTCCTCTTTTCCCGGGCATATACCCCTCCATGATTGTTCTCTCCAAACTTTCATGACTTTTCGGGTGACCAAAATATTTCAATTGTCTTTGTTTTATCGCCTTTAGTAGTCAACCTTGTTGTCAATAGTCAGATCTTGTCATATGGATGCATTTGTTCCTTTCTGTATCCAAGATATAACCAGCTATTACAAATGGCCTGCATCGGTCGGAATGGAGTTTGTACAGACGTTTCTCCCTCCCGGTACTAAAGTACCATCTCTATCGCAGAACTCTCCTTCCCCTCTCCAAGACCAGACGCCAGCGGGGTGTGCGAGGCCAGTACAGGAACTTATCTGCGGTGAGGCAAAATAGGTTTAACAGTCATCAATCATTCTGCACAGTACAGATTGGGCTGAGATTTTACTATTGATCACTCACGGAGATAATGCAGTCAAAGTGATCTTTAACTACGCATGTTAGATACGCATGTTAGATACTTTAGATACGCATGTTTCATCACTTGACCAGCAGAGAAAGATTTTTTAACAAAATATGCGTGTTTTATCACTTAACCATGTCTTTGGCTGGTTCTATCTTCTACCATGTAGTCCCTGTCTCGTCGTGTGTAACAAAATATCCCAAAGTGCTCTAAAACAATGCACGACATAGTAAACTCATAAACATGTTACATATACTTAAGCGTTAGGCTTACACAAAATAAGCTTAGTATTCACTGCATCTCAGCGGTCGAAAATCTTCCATCGCGTATCAAAGATATGACCAATCCATATGACTTGACAGACAATAGTTTGTAAAATGGAGTTATACCTCTCTAAAGCACAAAGCCTGGGCAGAATTTAGAGATCATGTGTTGCCTGTCCATGCTGCGTGATCCCTCTCTCGGCCTGCCTAGTTATTCCAGAGAAAAGGTAACACCAGTACGTCTGGAACAAGACTAGCTGCAGAAAAATATCTCTATGGTTGACCACGTGGTATGGTCGAGACAAGAACACGGAGCTGATCCACTGCTCTGGTGATCGTATAAGATGGCGAAATATGACCGCCCACGCTTATCGGCATGGCACATGATGAATAAAATGTATAAATAAAATGTATGGAAGCAAAGAAAGGACAGAATGTCAAGGCAGGTTCCTGTAACCAGTTCATAGCTTTTTAAGTTTTTCTTTCGCGAGTCGCGAGTTCCTCAGTCTTAAACAGTTTAGCCCTATTTCTTTATGTTCCAGCTACAAACTTTATACCACCCCCCCCCCCCCCCCCATACACTCCTCCTTTCTCCCTCTTTTTCTCTTTTATTTTGTTTTCAGGCCTATTTTTTACGTTTGTTTCAGGTCTTGAGGTCATAGCTATTGACAGCAGCAATGGCTACTAATGTTGGGGTTGATTATTTCCTGAATGTGACCCGGAGGAACATCACGGACCTGAGCTCCCGCATTGACAGCCTCGAACATGAACTCAACCAGACCTTTCTCATCATTATGGGCATTATAATCATGCGTGAGTACATTTTGCTTGTGGATGGTCTGACGTTTTGTGTGGTGTTTTTTTTTTATAATTTTATTTTTGTGGCCTCAGGTTTGTCTGTGTGTGGGTTTTGGTTTGTGTGGTCTGACGTTTTTCTGTGTGTGGGTTGTTGTTCTTTTTTTCCCGTGACTTTTTTTTTTGGTGGTCTGACATTTGTCTATGTGTGGGGTTTTATGTGTCTGTATTTGTGGTCTGCGTTTGTCTGCGTGGGTGTTTTTTGTGGTCATGACATTTTTATTTTTTTTTTTTGTGGCCTTGACGTTTGTGTGGTTTGTCATTTGTGTTTTTTTTTTTTTTTGTTTGTTTTGTTGGTCTGACGTTTGTTTGGTTTTTTGTTTTTGTTTGATGTGGTCTGTCACGCTTTTCATTATTTTCAAATTGCCTTTTTCCCGGGAAGATTAACCCGGTCAACAAATGCCCGCAGAAGTCGGATGTGTCGGCCTAACGGCGCAAGAACGCAGCTCTGCTGTAAACAGGCACAACGCAATCACGTCCAAAAACAAAACAAAACTCCGGATGAACGCAGAAGAAGAAAAAGAAGAAATTGCCTTTTTGCTAGATTGTATTCGGCTGGTTGTCTTCAGCTGGTTGTCTTCGGCTGGTTATATCCATCTTCGCCAGACGAGGATTCGACAACGGCGTTCATCGTCCGCTAATAGAGGGGAAAGCTGGCTGCTTAACCCTCCGTGCATCCAGACCTGCAAAATGTGACGTTTCTAGCACGTCTGACCCACAGCCGGCTCCTGTTTCCAGACTTGTCTTCCGTTTACGTTCATAACAGATGTGATCTATTTAGATCTTATCTATTAAATCATAACATGGCGTGTGTTGGGTGACTTACTCCCTTCCTCGCCCGTCCTTATCGGTAAAATCTAAGGTACCCATTTACCAAGGCTCAGTTGACCCCGGGTATACTACTACTAGCTGGAGAAAACCAGTTCTGACACTTGTGCGAGTTAACATGGAACGTGATGATAAAAACTACGCTCATGCGATATCCTAAGTCAATGTTAAGGGACAAACTAAACAACAAAATATTTATTACGCTGGATTTGTTTTGACACTTCATGTCAGTGGAAACACTTTTGTGAAAGTGATTACTGTCAGCCATCACACATCCAGTGGCTTTGCCCTCTGCAGAACTTTGTCCCTAGAGCTAGACTTGTCTATCACAAGCCAGATATCCTACCTGTGTTACTCTATCACAAGCCAGATGTCCTACCTTTGTTACTCTATCAAAAGCCAGGTGTCCTACCTGTGTTACTCTATCACAAGCCAGATGTCCTACCTTTGTTACTCTATCAAAAGCCAGATGTCCTACCAGTGTTGCTCTGTCATAAGCCAGATGTCCTATCTGTGTTGCTGTGTCATACGCCTCTCTACTTCCTCCCCCTGTCTAGCCTTACCTCCCTCCCTCTCCAGTCATACCTCCCTCTCTAGTCATGCCTCCCTCCCTCTCTCCTTCCCTCCCTTCTACCCTCTCTCCTTCCCTCCCTTCTACCCTCTTTCCCTCCATTCTACCCTTTCTTTCCCTCTCTTCTTCCCACTCTCTCCTTTCCTCCCTTCTTTCCTCTCTCCTTCCCTCTTCTTCCACCTCTCTCCTCCCCTCTCCTCCCCTCTCCTTCCCTCGCTCCTTCCCTCGCTTCTTCCCTCCATTCTTCCCTCTCTCCTTCCCTTCCTTCTCCGCCCGCTCTCTCCCTTCTTTCGCTCTCTCTCCCTTCTTTCGCTCTCTCCCTTCTATCGCTCTCTCTCTCCCTTCTTTCTCTCTCTCTCTCTCTCTCTCTCTCTCTCTCTCTCTCTCTCTCTCTCTCTCTCTCTCTCTCTCTCTCTCTCTCTCTCATTCTCTCTGAAAGCTGGCGTTGTAAATCGGTAAAGGGGTATTGTCCCTTAATAGTCACGTCACGGAAAACGTCAACATGTTTACAATTCCGCTGACTGAAACGTATGCAAAAGCTGGACAATGAAATGAAGAAACAGAAGACAATGAAGTTTTGTTTTTAACGTGCTAACAAAATCTTTGTCTGGGTCTAATTTCTGTTTAAGGTTTTTATTTGTTTCTTGAAGGACTTGCTCATTGGTTTCTGTCTGTCTATGGTAGATGTGCCCCAAAAATTCATTTCACCTTGTGGTTCTGATGACCATCATTCTTCGCCCCAGAACAGGACACGATTACGCAATCACATGTATATAACCTTGAAGATTGGCAAATCAGCCATGTACACATGTGGATTGGCGTTCGAAACAGCAGAACACATACTCCAAGACTGCCCTGAATACAATATCTAGGCAAATCTCCTGGCCTAGAGAAACAGTGGAAACTATATGGACCACTGATTGAACTTTATGCAAGAGACAACCTTGCAGCCATAAACAATATTTAAAGCGATCAACAGAATATGCGGCCACCAAAACCTCGTTTTTTAATTCCGTCCATTCTCTTTATTCTAAACACCCAATTGTCAACTGTACCCAATTTACATTTCTCACTGTCCGGCTTTCACATCCATACAAAACAGGCCACATAGATCTGTCAGTAAGAGCAGGTAGAAGCCTGTCAGATTCCCCCATAACTTAGTTGGCCGCTTGCTGTCATGGCTTCGGGTTGTCCAGCTTTGGCTACTCGGGTTGTCCACTAAGAATGTCCCGTAAGCTAACGGAGGAAAGGTGCCTTATTTCTTGTGTAAGGGAATTCACTTACCTTGCCATCGCAAGCTAGTAAAGTAATATTGGCCATAAATACCGGCCTCCTATACACCATCATGTGCCGTGCCGGTAAGCGTGGGCTGTCATGTTCTGCTTAATCACATTATCACCCGCAGATTGTGGATCAGTAATCTGGATCAGCTGTTTTTGTCTCGATTATGCCCCGTAGCCAAACAAGACTTCTAGACATTATCTCTTTGCCCTCCCCTCAATCTTGCCTAGTTGTCCCAAAGTTCTCGTTATTTCTTTACATAATGTCCACAAAATTGACTGTTTACATATAATTGCTCTAAACAGTTTACGGTTTTAATTTCTTTCTCGTAAGACTGGTTATTAATTTTTCTGTCTGCCCCTGGTATTTACATTTTTCACAAACATTTTCACTGCCATTAGTTTTTCAGCTTGTCTGCTCATTGTTCGTTTCACATCAATACACATGTACAGGTTAATCATTGCACTTTGACTGTTTTCCTTGTAGCAATTGTCTTCTTATTATTGGTCAGTACGTTTTCCACCTTGCAATAGGCTATTTCTTTACTTTAAAAGTTAATTGTATCACCGGATTATTATTTTAAGCCTAATATGTCCCAATTTAATTATTCTAAACTTATTCTATCACCATACCATTATTCTAAACCTAAGGTATCAGTATCACCATATCATTATTCAAAACCTACTGTAGAATGCCCTACAAGGTAAAAATTTTCTGTTTACAGTTATGCAGTGCGGCTTTGCATTCATTGAGGCCAGCTGTGTGAGGTGCAAGAATGCAGGCAATGCTTTACTCAAGAATGTTCTTGACACATGTAAGTACTCATTACTTGTACAATAATTTTTCGGACAAGAGCTGCCTCGGTGTGCTACATGTATATGGAAGGCCCTGAGGGTGCACGCAGTGGATATTTTGTGCAATTCAAGATATTTTTCATGGGCACAGTAGGACTCTGTGTGTGTCAGTCATTTAAACTAATTAGGTGACATGGGATGAATTTGTCTTAAGTGAATTCCATATCTGACATGGACTTGCATACTGTAATTTCTTCTAAGTAACCCCCCTTTTCCATAGAAAGTAAAAGGCAGTAGAATTGAGGTCACACTACACATGAAAATTATAAACATACCAAACTTGGTTTCCTTGCGTGGAGCCACTGACTTGGCACCTTCTAGGGTTCATTTTGGTGTGCAGGGCAAACAAAGTAGTATAACTAGTCATTTCTCTGAAGTCTATTGTGCAAACGAAATTCATCCATTCAGTAGAATGTCTTCAGCAGAACCTCGCTCCCATAACAATCTTCCAGAAAACTTCTTGGTCAAGCAAGATGTCTAGTGTCTGTTACACATATATGGAGATCATCTGCCACATCCTGCACCCATCTTCTCTGTGGCCTTCCTCTTCCTCTCTTCCCAGGCATACACCCCTTCATTATTGTTCTCTCCAAACTTTCATGAAGTTTCACATGACCAAAATATTTTACATTTCTTTATCGACTTTAGTAGCCAAACTTCAATATCCAGCTCTTGTCGCATGGATGCATTTGTTCTTTTCTGTATCAAAAATATTCTTAAAACCCATCTATAACGTTTATATTCAAAAGCATTTATGCACTGTTCAGCTTCTTTAGTAAGTGCCCAGGTCTCACAGGCGTATAATACAATTGGAAAGTTGCATGCTTTTAAAAATCTAATTTTTGTAGGTCTATCTGTCCCAGCCACAATTTATTCAGTTTTTAGTATTTGAAGAGCAATGTCTTTCAATTTGTCATTGTCACCATTGTTGGCAAACGAAATGGTGATCAACAAACACAGGAATATGAATGTTTTAACACTGGTACTAGACGGGATATGTACTGAGAAAACCAGTTAGTAGTATCTTCTCTAGAACCCATAACTGAAATGGAGGGAGGTTTAAACACACCTGGAGAAAACTTGGGACGCATATCAGATATCGGAGATGTTTTGAGAGGGCATGGCAAGAGCTATGGGAGATAGGGGGCACTAGAAGAAGAAACATAGAAATAACAGATTAGACCATAAAGCTTCAGTTGTAGCAACATTGTTTGGAAAGAAATCATGTAGTGTATTATACTTATGTATTTATTAGTATTTACATGTAATACAATTGATTCCTTTCCTTCTAACAGCCGTAACAGTTATAGCCTACTGGACGTTTGGATTTGCCCTGGCTTTCGGTAAAGGCAACAGTTTCATTGGCTGGCACGCATACTGGGCCTCCTCCGATATTGAAGGAGACTACATGGCTTTCTTCTTTTTTGAATTTGTCTTTGCTGCCACAGCGGCTACCCTGGTGTCCGGCGCTCTGAGTGAAAGATGTGACTTCATCGCTTACTTCATCTACAGTTTTATCATCACAGGTAATATACTGTGGTGTACCATGTGATTACCCTGTGGTGTACCATGTGGTGTACGGTGTTCAGTGTGGTGTACCATGTGCCATGTGGTGTATGGTGTTCAGTGTGGTGTTCCATGTGGTATACCATGTTCCATGCGGTGTACGGTATTGTGTGATATGTCATGTTCCATGTGGTGTACCATGTGCCATGTCATGTACCGTGTGCCATGTGGTGTACCGTGTGCCATGTGGTGTACGGTGTGCCATGTGGTGTACGGTGTTCAGTGTGGTATACCATGTTCCATGTGTACTGTGTGCCATGTAGCGTGCCATGTGGTGTACCGTCCTGTGTGCCATGTGGTGTACTGTGTCATGTGGTGTGCCATGTGGTGTGACATGTGGTGTACTGTGTGCCATGTGGTGTACTGTGTGTCATGTGGTGTACCGTCCTGTGTCATGTGGTGTGCCATGTGGTGTACAGCATGCCATGTGGTGTACTGTGTGCCAAGTGGTGTACTGTATGCCATGTGGTTTACAGCGTGCCATGTGGTGTACAGCGTGCCATGTGGTGTGCTGTGTGGTGTACAGCATGCTATGTGTTGTACTGTGTGCCATGTGTACTGTGTGCCATGTGGTGTGAAATGTGGTGTACTGTGTGCCATGTGGTGTACTGTGTGCCATGCGGTGTACTGTGTGCCATGTGTACTGTGAGCCATGTGGTTTACTGTGTGCCATGCAGTGTACTGTGTGCCATGTGTACTGTGTGCCATGTGTACTGTGTGCCATGTGGTGTGCCATGTGGTGTACAGCGTGCCATGTGGTGTACAGCGTGCCATGTAGTGTACAGCGTGCCATGTAGTGTGCTGTGTGCCATGTAGTGTGCTGTGTGCCATGTGGTGTGCTGTGTGCCATGTGGTGTACTGTGTGCCATGTGGTGTGCCATGAGGTGTGCCATGTGCCATGTGGTGTACTGTGTGCCATGTGGTGTACTGTGTGCCATGTGGTGTACTGTGTGCCATGTGGTGTACTGTGTGTCATGTGGTGTATTGTGTGCCATGTGGTGTATTGTGTGCCATGTGGTGTGCCATGTGGTGTACAGAGTGCCATGTAGTGTACATCGTGCCATGTGGTGTACTGCATGCCATGTGGTGTAGCATGCCATGTGGTGTAGCATGCCATGTGGTGTAGCATGCCATGTGGTGTAGCATGCCATGTGGTGTACTGTGTGCCATGTGGTGTACTGTGTGCCATGTGGTGTACTGTGTGCCATGTGGTGTACTGTGTGCCATGTGGTGTACTGTGTGCCATGTGGTGTACTGTGTGCCATGTGGTGTACTGTGTGCCATGTGGTGTATTGTGTGCCATGTGGTGTATTGTGTGCCATGTGGTTTACTGTGTGCCATGTGGTGTACAGCATGCCATGTGGTGTACAGCATGCCATGTGGTGTACTGTGTGCCATGTGGTGTACAGCATGCCATGTGGTGTACAGCATGCCATGTGGTGTACAGCATGCCATTCGGTGTACTGTGTGCCATGTGATGTACAGCATGCTGTGTGCCATGTGTACTGTGTGCCATGTGTACTGTGTGCCATGTGTACTGTGTGCCATGTGGTGTACTGTGTGCCATGTGGTGTACAGCATGCCATGTGGTGTACTGTGTGCCATGTGGTGTACTGTGTCATGTGGTGTACTGTGTGCCATGTGGTGTACTGTGTGCCATGTGGTGTACTGTGTGCCATGTGGTGCACTGTGTGCCATGTGGTGCACTGTGTGCCATGTGGTGTACTGTGTGCCATGTGGTGTACTGTGTGCCATGTGGTGTACTGTGTGCCATGTGGTGTACTGTGTGGCATGTGGTGTACTGTATGGCATGTGGTGTACTGTGTGCCATGTGGTGTACTGTGTGCCATGTGGTGTACTGTGTGCCATGTGGTGTACTGTGTGCCATGTGGTGTACTGTGTGCCATGTGGTGTACTGTGTGCCATGTGGTGTATTGTGTGCCATGTGGTGTATTGTGTGCCATGTGGTGTGCCATGTGGTGTACAGCGTGCCATGTAGTGTACAGCGTGCCATGTGGTGTACAGCGTGCCATGTGGTGTACTGTGTGGCATGTGGTGTACTGTATGGCATGTGGTGTACTGTGTGCCATGTGGTGTACAGCATGCCATGTGGTGTACTGTGTGCTATGTGGTGTACTGTGTGCCATGTGGTGTACTGTGTGCCATGTGGTGTACAGCATGCCATGTGGTGTACAGCATGCCATGTGGTGTACAACATGCCATTCGGTGTACTGTGTGCCATGTGATGTACAGCATGCTGTGTGCCATGTGTACTGTGTGCCATGTGTACTGTGTGCCATGTGGTGTACTGTGTGCCATGTGGAGTACAGCATGCCATGTGGTGTACTGTGTGCCATGTGGTGTACTGTGTCATGTGGTGTACTGTGTGCCATGTGGTGTACTGTGTGCCATGTGGTGTACTGTGTGCCATGTGGTGCACTGTGTGCCATGTGGTGCACTGTGTGCCATGTGGTGCACTGTGTGCCATGTGGTGCACTGTGTGCCATGTGGTGCACTGTGTGCCATGTGGTGTACTGTGTGGCATGTGGTGTACTGTGTGGCATGTGGTGTACTGTGTGGCATGTGGTGTACTGTGTGCCATGTGGTGTACTGTGTGCCATGTGGTGTACTGTGTGCCATGTGGTGTACTGTGTGCCATGTGGTTGTACTGTGTGCCATGTGGTGTACTGTGTGCCATGTGGTGTATTGTGTGCCATGTGGTGTATTGTGTGCCATGTGGTGTGCCATGTGGTGTACTGCGTGCCATGTGGTGTACTGTGTGCCATGTGGTGTACTGTGTGCCATGTGGTGTACTGTGTGCCATGTGGTGTACTGTGTGCCATGTGGTGTATTGTGTGCCATGTGGTGTATTGTGTGCCATGTGGTGTACAGCATGCCATGTGGTGTACAGCATGCCATGTGGTGTACAGCATGCCATGTGGTGTACAGCATGCCATGTGGTGTACTGTGTGCCATGTGGTGTACTGTGTGCCATGTGGTGTACTGTGTGCCATGTGGTGTACAGCATGTCATGTGGTGTACAGCATGTCATGTGGTGTACAGCATGTCATGTGGTGTACAGCATGCCATGTGGTGTACAGCATGCCATGTGGTGTACAGCATACCATTCGGTGTACTGTGTGCCATGTGGTGTACAGCATGCTGTGTGCCATGTGTACTGTGTGCCATGTGTACTGTGTGCCATGTGTACTGTGTGCCATGTGTACTGTGTGCCATGTGGTGTACTGTGTGCCATGTGGTGTACAGCATGCCATGTGGTGTACTGTGTGCCATGTGGTGTACTGTCATGTGGTGTACTGTGTGCCATGTGGTGTACTGTGTGCCATGTGGTGTACTGTGTGCCATGTGGTGCACTGTGCCATGTGGTGTACTGTGCCATGTGGTGTACTGTGTGCCATGTGGTGTACTGTGTGCCATGTGGTGTACTGTGTGCCATGTGGTGTAATGTGTGCCATGTGGTGTAATGTGTGCCATGTGGTGTAATGTGTGCCATGTGGTGTAATGTGTGCCATGTGGTGTAATGTGTGCCATGTGGTGTAATGTGTGCCATGTGGTGTAATGTGTGCCATGTGGTTGTAATGTGTGCCATGTGGTGTACAGCGTGCCATGTGGTGTACAGCGTGCCATGTGGTGTACAGCGTGCCATGTGGTGTACAGCGTGCCATGTGGTGTACAGCGTGGCATGTGTACTGTGTGGCATGTGGTGTACTGTGTGGCATGTGGTGTACTGTGTGGCATGTGGTGTACTGTGTGGCATGTGGTGTACTGTGTGGCATGTGGTGTACTGTGTGGCATGTGGTGTACAGCGTGCCATGTGGTGTACAGCATGCCATGTGGTGTACAGCATGCCATGTGGTGTACAGCATGCCATTCGGTGTACTGTGTGCCATGTGTACGGTGTACAGCATGCTGTGTACCATGTGTACTGTGTGCCATGTGTACTGTGTGCCATGTGTACTGTGTTCCATGTGTACTGTGTGCCATGTGTACTGCGTGCCATGTGGTGCACTGAGTGCCATGTGGTGCACTGTGTGCCATGTGGTGCACTGTGTGCCATGTGGTGTACTGTGTGCCATGTGGTGTAATGTGTGGTGTACAGCGTGCCATGTGGTGTACAGCGTGCCATGTGGTGTACAGCGTGCCATGTGGTGTACAGCGTGCCATGTGGTGTACAGCGTGCCATGTGGTGTACAGCGTGCCATGTGGTGTACAGCGTGGCATGTGGTGTACTGTGTGGCATGTGGTGTACTGTGTGCCATGGGGTGTACTGTGTGCCATGGGGTGTACTGTGTGCCATGGGGTGTACTGTGTGCCATGGGGTGTACTGTGTGCCATGGGGTGTACTGTGTGCCATGGGGTGTACTGTGTGCCATGGGGTGTACTGTGTGCCATGGGGTGTACTGTGTGCCATGGGGTGTACTGTGTGCCATGGGGTGTACTGTGTGCCATGGGGTGTACTGTGTGCCATTTGTACTGTGTGCCATGGGGTGTACTGTGTGCCATGGGGTGTACTGTGTGCCATGTGGTGTACATCATGCCATTCGGTGTACTGTGTGCCATGTGTACTGTGTGCCATGTGGTGTACAGCATGCTGTGTGCCATGTGTACTGTGTGCCATGTGTACTGTGTGCCATGTGTACTGTGTGCCATGTGTACTGTGTGCCATGTGGGTACTCTGTGCCATGTGGGTACTCTGTGCCATGTGGGTACTCTGTGCCATGTGGTGTACTGTGTGCCATGTGGTGTACTGTGTGCCATGTGGTGTACTGTGTGCCATGTGGTGTACCGTGTGCCATGTGGTGTACCGTGTGCCATGTGGTGTACCGTGTGCCATGTGGTGTACCGTGTGCCATGTGGTGTACCGTGTGCCATGTGGTGTACCGTGTGCCATGTGGTGTACCGTGTGCCATGTGGTGTACCGTGTGCCATGTGGTGTACCGTGTGCCATGTGGTGTACCGTGTGGCCATGTGGTGTACCGTGTGCCATGTGGTGTACCGTGTGCCATGTGGTGTACCGTGTGCCATGTGGTGTACCGTGTGCCATGTGGTGTACCGTGTGCCATGTGGTTGTACCGTGTGCCATGTGGTGTACCGTGTGCCATGTGGTGTACCGTGTGCCATGTGGTGTACCGTGTGCCAATGTGGTGTACCGTGTGCCATGTGGTGTACCGTGTGCCATGTGGTGTACCGTGTGCCATGTGGTGTACCGTGTGCCATGTGGTGTACCGTGTGCCATGTGGTGTACCGTGTGCCATGTGGTGTACCGTGTGCCATGTGGTGTACCGTGTGCCATGTGGTGTACCGTGTGCCATGTGGTGTACCGTGTGCCATGTGGTGTACCGTGTGCCATGTGGTGTACCGTGTGCCATGTGGTGTACCGTGTGCCATGTGGTTGTACCGTGTGCACTGTGGTGTACCGTGTGCCATGTGGTGTACCGTTGTGCCATGTGGTGTACCCGTGTGCCATGTGGTGTACCGTGTGCCATGTGGTGTACCGTGTGCCATGTGGTGTACCGTGTGCCATGTGGTTGTACCGTGTGCCATGTGGTGTACCGTGTGCCATGTGGTGTACCGTGTGCCATGTGGTGTACCGTGTGCCATGTGGTGTACCGTGTGCCATGTGGTTGTACCGTGTGCCATGTGGTTGTACCGTGTGCCCATGTGGTGTACCGTGTGCCATGTGGTTGTACCGTGTGCCATGTGGTGTACCGTGTGCCATGTGGTGTACCGTGTGCCATGTGGTGTACCGTGTGCCATGTGGGTGTACCGTGTGCCATGTGGTGTACCGTGTGCCATGTGGTGTACCGTTGTGCCATGGGTTGTACGTGTGCCATGTGGTGTACGTGTGCCATGTGGTGGTACCGTGTGCCATGTGGTGTGTACCGTGTGCCATGTGGTGTATCGTGTGCCATGTGATGCCTTTTTCTCTCGCAATTTCAGCTTAAAGATTTATTTTTACATTTGCAGCTTAAAGATTTATTTTTACATTTGCAGCGTAAAGATTTGTTTTTTGTCACATTTGCAGTCTAAAGATTTGTTTTTCTCACATTTGCAGTGTAAAGATTTGTTTTTCTTACATTTGCAGCTTAAAGATTTGTTTTTTTCACATTTGCAGTTTAAAGATTTGTTTTTCTCACATTTGCAGCCTAAAGATTTGTTTTTTGTCACATTTGTGCAGCCTAAAGATTTCTTTTCTCATATTTGCAGCTTGAGGATATTTTAATTCCTCTCATTTAGTTTACACATTGTTTTTCTTTTATTTCCAGCTTACATATTTTTTAGTTACTCACATTTGCAGCTGACACATTGTTTCTCTTACATTTGCAGCTTACACATTTTTTAGTTACTCACATTTGCAGCTGACACATTGTTTCTCTGACATTTGCAGCTTTCATCTATCCACCAATCACACACTGGACATGGACCAGTGAAGGCTGGCTGAAAGTCGGATCAACATACGACATTAATGGCATTCAGGAAGTGATAGGGTTCCATGTAAGCACTATATACTGCCCATGTTTGTTGTCAGTGTTTTCACAGGTGCAAATGGTAGAGGCATCAGTTAACTGTATGAGTGCCATGGGATGATTCTCTTAAGCCACTTCTCATATCTGCCAAGGGCTTTTATATGTTGTCATTGCATTATAATGTCTGCTGCCATATTAGCAACTTGTGTCATAATTTTGACACAAACTGCTGCTTCAGATTTTCCGTCATCCATTTTTATTTCGTCCAAACCTTTTGTTTGGTCACTGAATCTGTTAAGATGGTGCCTCTGTATGGATGTCAAATTACTACCTTCACATATATCATGGCATGCAACACATACATTAGTATGTATGAGATTGGACTAATTCTCGGCTCGCCGTCATTCATTCTTCTGTTGTTCAATATTTTGTTGTGTTTTGGACATAATTGCATTGACCCTGTTTACAGCACAGCTGTGATATTTACATCTTTTGGATATCGCTTCAGACTATTCTCAGCAATTGTTTAACTGGTTAGTCTTCTAATGTAATTTTCATGAGACAAGTTTCTTTTAGGGAAAGATCTAGTTCTGGATTAATATTCATGGTTAGTTTTAGGACTTTGAGTTCCACTTAGATCTAATTACAATGTTTGTGTTATCTTTTAGATGGAGAGTTTGGATTAAAACATTCTTATGTCCTCATGTTCCTCTAGTTCCTTGTGGTGTCGAGTTGAAGTATAAACAGCAGGAGAGTGCCCGCTTATGAGCTTCATGTATCAATATTCCCATAGACTGCTATTCCCTCTGTCCATTATTTACGTGGTTGGCCTCTTCCTCTGCTTCCCTCTGGTTTGTACATTATTGCTTGTTGTGGTATACTGTTAGTTGGTAACCTACTTGCATGGCCAAACCATTTGACTTGCTGCCTTCTAATAAAATCTAGTTCTGCTACAATCCGCACTTTAGTCCTGATTTCTTCATTTCTGATCTTATCTCTTCTTGATCCATTGAGGATTCTTCTCAGGAATCTCATTTCCGTAGTGATTTTTCTTTTCTCTTTTTCTGTCATTGTCCAGGTTTGGCATTTGTAGCATAGAGTTGGTAGGAAGATTGTGTTGTAAAGTGCTTTCTTCATAACTATTGATACATGTTTGTTCTTTAGTATTGGTGCCATCTGTCCAATGAGTTGGTTTGACTTGTTGCATCTATTTTAGATCTTGTCTTCTGATCTGCCATTTATTATACTTCCTAGGTATTTAAAACTCTTTGCTTCAGGGGGTATTTGTTTAGGTGAATTTTTTTTTTTTTTTCTTTAGTTAATTACCTCTGTTTTACTAGTGCTAATTTTCATTTAAAATATTAACTTCATCAAATCATTTAGTATGTGAATGTTTCGTTGTCTTACTACCATGATATATGGTTTAATTAACATTACGTTAGGATATTTTAGTATGAAAATGAATATTTCATCTTCTTAGTTTTGTGATTCATTTTAATAAACATGAAATTGGAATGTTTCAGTAGCAAATACTTTCATGATTCATGGTTTAACTTTACATTGTAATGAATCAGCATGAACATTTCATAGACTTACTTCCATGATTGATTTAACTTTCACATTGTGAATGTTCCAGTAGGAAATATTTTTGATTTAATACTCTTTTTTTGATGTGGGAAAGTTTACTTTGATTACTTCTGATTTATACTCTAGTCAATGTATAGATTAAAAAGAAGTAACTTTTCAGAGCATTTTTAAAATCGGTTTTGTAATTTATAGTCTAATCAAAACATTTTGCAATCAAGTTATCATGAAGCTCAATATGCCTTCATATTTTCATCCTCTTTCCAGGATTTTTCAGGCAGTGGAGCAGTCCATCTTGTGGGAGGGACAGCAGCTCTGGTGGGAGCTATTATACTAGGACCCCGTATTGGAAGATTCCATCCTGAAACAGGAGCTGACTTGACGCTCAAAGGACATTCAGTTCCAGTGAGTGCTAGTCTACGTTACCTCTTCTGCTCTTTCCAATCTCCCAATAGGGCATAGGTCTTTAACTAAGTCAAGCCATCCCATCTTTTTATCTCCAGCTGCATTAATAATTTCCCGTTATTTGTCTCTAATTATTTTCTCTATTGTTTTAGGTCTTCATTTTGTTTTTAGAGAAAAAAACTTTCTAGTTAACACTATCATGTTTTCTTAATGTCCTGTATTTTCTCAATGTCCTATTATGATTTATCAATGTGCTATCATTGTTTCTCAATGTCCTGTCACATTTAGTTATGTCCTATCATGTTTCCTTATGTCCTTTCTTATGTTTTATCATGTTTCCTCATGTCCTATCACATTTTCTCAATGTGCCCTATCCAGTGCATCTTATGAACTAACTTCCTGTGATATTTTTATTTTTAAAACCATGTTCTTTGCAGGACGTTGCAATCACATCCAATCCCTACTGGCCAGTTTGTGATTTACATGGCAATTTGACGTTCAGTAGTTTACCATTGCTCCGTGGTGAACTCGTTACGGACGCAGTTTATAATCCTGCATACCCGTGTTCGAAACACTACGGGTAATTTGGCAGTTGACCACCTTGCGTTGGTTTTTTACGAAATGGTATGGGTGCCAGTCGTTCAGAAACCAATGGCAAATTACTGAACGTAAACTTGTCAAGAGAACTCAACAACATAAAAAAAATGCTAGTGTTGACTGCAACATCCTCTAAAGGATATGCAACTAACTAGTTTATCATTGCTTTCTGAACGAGGAAGTCAACATCAGGCCAACTGACCAGTGTATTGAATGAACTTCCTGTTGCTGTCAGAAGAGAAAGTTAAGTGTTAAACCTCTGCCAACTCCCACCTGTGATATATCTGGTTTTAAAAACACAAATGATTTTGTTGAGTTAAAGTGCAGTCCACATGAACGTAGTTCTTTGGTTTAATAGGTAGTTGGATGTTGTTTAAATATGTTGCAATCGACTCCAGCATTTTTGGGCTGTTTGAGTGATGTTTCTAGACAATTTTATTTTTAGTAGTTTGCTTTTGCTTTCTGAATGTCGATGCATATACCATTGTTAAAAGTCAGCAAAAATTTATCTGCTTCCAAATTGGCTGCAAGGATTTCAAACCTCGTTTATAGGATTATTTATCCCTTAGTCACAGACTATTATGCTGTATGGTAGTGACATTTTTTAATTTTGGTATATCTGCTTTACATCTTGTCTTTTACATCCTCAAAAAAAGTTCCTAGACTTCAAAAGAATATTCGTTACGTAATGAATCAATTTTACTGAATGTCTGAATGTACTGACTCATTATATTGAACCTGTTCTGTTGTAAGATAGTAAATCTTGGAATGTGACCACATTAGGAAGAGTTTGGAGGCAGCAGAGATGTGGTTTGAGATTAATTTTGCAATTACTTGGACAGCCAGGGTTACTAACAGTTGAATGGAAGAGGGTAATGGGAGAACATTCTAGACAATTAAACTGTACTTTGGTCAGATAATAGAATGAACATTAGCAGTAGGGGCAGTCCAGGAGAAACAATGCTTGATGGTCTTGGATGACAGCAGGAAAGAATATCTGTAGAATTATCCAGAATATCAACTGAGATATGCGTAAAGACATGGAACACCTATGCCACTTTGCAAGATACATCATGATTTCCTCACAAAACAACAAAATAGAACAATGCACATTCAACAGCATGAACATATAGTTCTCTTCAACGTATATCACTGACACTGAAGCTCATATGTTATACAGCCATATATGTATTTCAACACTACTACTAGGAATGGTCACTTAGCATGGTCGAGACAAGAACACTGAGCTGATCCATGACTCTGGAGATTGAGTTGGTGAAATATGACTGCCCAGGCTTATCGTCATGATCTAAAAGAACAATTTTTGAGTTGTGGACTTCCAAAAACTGCGACTTCAAAACATAAGTTCTAGAAAAAAAATATATTAGACAGGTACTGATGAAGGCAATGTCTTAATCTGCTTGTTTTGTCTAACCTGTCTTGGCTAACCCCTCTGACTGTTCTGCCCTGTCTGTTTGCCTCATTCAGCCCCATTCATCTAGCCTCATCTAGCCCTGTCTGGTTGCCCCACCTAGCCCTGTCTGGTTGCCTCATTCAGCCCCATTCATCTAGCCCTGTCTGGCCCCATCTAGCCCTGTCTGGTTGCCCCATCTAGCCCTGTTTGGTTGCCCCATCTAGCCCTGTCTAGCCCTGTCTGGTTGCCCCATCTAGCCCTGTCTGGTTGCCCCATCTAGCCCTGTCTTGCCCCATCTAGCCCTGTCTTGCCCCAACTAGCCCTGTCTTGCCCCATCTAGCTCTGGTTGCCCCATCTAGCCTTGCCTTGCCTTGCCCTATCTAGCCTTGCCTTGCCCTATCTAGCCCTGTCTTGCTCCATCTAGCCCTGTCTGGTTGCCCCATCTAGCCCTGTCTGGTTGCACCATCTAGCCCTGTCTGGTTGCCCCATCTAGCCCTGTCTGGTTGCCCCATCTAACCGTCTGGTTGCCCCATCTAACCCTGTCTTGCCCCACCTAGCCTTGTGCAGTTCCCCCACCTAGCCCTGTCTTGCCCCACCTAGGCCTGTCTTGCCCCACCTAGGCCTGTCTTGCCCCACCTAGCTCTGTCTGTCTTGCCCCACCCAGATCTGTCTGTCTTGCCCCACCTAGCCCTGTCTGTCCAACACTCTGCAAATTTTTCCCTATCATAACTTGCTAATTTGTTCAGATTTAACTTAGCTTCCTATCAATGGTCACCCATTGCAGCTATATTTATTTTAGTTTGCAGCTCTGGGTGCTTTCCTGTTGGTGGTCGGTTTCCTGGCTTTCAACGGTGCCTCACAACTGACAATGACCAAACCTGGTGACAATGTTATTATTGCCCTGGCCATTACCAACACCATTATTGCCGGAAGTATGTCAGGTTTCAGTGCTCTCCTGGTTAGAAGGTAAGTGTAGCCAAATATAATTAGCATTAAGTGTTCTTGTATTATTTTGTCACAAGAATACAAACAAATTGGTGGGGGATGCTGAATACAAGTTAAAATATTGGGTGTTTGTAATCTCACTACACTTTGTATGTAGAACAAATTTCACAAAATTCTTTCTTCCATTAACACCATTCTGAGTGCAAAGAATTACTCCAGCAGTCATTTGTAGCATATTGCTTCATGAACTGGAGCACATTTTGTAAGACATACTTAATTTTTCAAATTTTTTTTCTACATACAAAGTGTAGTGAGACTTTACAAACACCCAATATTTCTGGGATTTCAGAAGGCTTAAGCCAGAAATGGTAGTTTAGAATGCAATTTTAATAGAGTGCTGCTTAAGGAAATATGTCTTGGCTGAGCCATCTTGGCTGGGCTGTCTTGGCCGATCTGCCAGCCCTGTCTGCCTGCCTTGCTGGTATAGAGCATTCACGACTGGCTTAGTGTTTTATTTGTCAATAACCTATTCTCCATAGGGACCATTTCTTCTACTCCATCCAAAGTGAAAATTTATATTGCCTAGTAAATTGTATCATGTAAGAAAGGACAAACAAAATATATTCAGCTTTTCTTATCATAGAATCACATCTATTACAAATTTTTCTGTTAATCAAATTTTAGTTTTTGTTACACAGCAATGAAGAAATTTAAACAGCAAGAGCTTTAAGAATCTTTGTGCATCAGCTAATAAAATCTTGCCTTTGCAACATTAGCGTGGCTGCGTTTTGAACTCCAGCGTGGTCCATACACGTGCTACTATTTCTAGTGCACTAGACTGATTTTTGTGTGGGGATTAGCTTTCACTATAGTGTCCCTACCACAAGAAGCCTGACTATGGAAGTCATGGCAGTAAGTAAAGCAATAACATGGCTTGAGACAGACATTCAATCGGGCATGTGTCCTTAGTGACTCGATGAGTTTGCTCAGGATGATAGAGATGGGGTGGGTCTGAAGAGAGTGGCTGCTGTCTCTGGAGTGGTCTCGGCTGGCAAAGATTAGTTTCATCTTCATGCCAGGGCATGTGGGTGTACAAGGGAATGAGCAGGCTGACAGGCTTGCAGGTAGGGCTACCGTGGAAGGCGGACGAGCCATGGACCAGGCAGACAAATGCTCTACGAGAAGTGTCATTTACGAGAACCAAGCAATGACTGGGAATCTACAACCATGGTCAGGCTATGAGAACAGCAAGTTAAGAGGGGTGGCCAAACAAGAACACTATGCAGGGAGCTAAAGAAGATTGATAGACCAACACAGAACTGGTGTCATTAGCCGCTACATGCTGCGGGATTTGCTGAGGTGGGAATCCAAGCACTTATGAACTGAATGGTTCGATGTGCAATGAGGATGATCTGTCGACTAACATAGTGTGTCCCTTTCCATAAGTCAAACCGACTCCAACTTCTGAGGTACTTGTAATTTACGTCCTCAATTCATAAAGTAAAAATTTTAATCCAAGTGACTGGTGGCCAGGGGGTTGAACCCTCTACCTCAGCATCAGTGATGCCCTGATCCATTTGACCATGCTGACCTCTGCTGTGTGATGTAATGTGCATGCACTTAAACTTCTGGTGCACTGATGGCAAGATAGTATGTTAAAGTCCGTGGTTCAAGTCCCCAGTTCAAGACACATTTGGACTGTCATTCAGAATGCAATCACAAACTATGAATATAAAATTACTCAGTAAATCAACCAAGAGGTTGGGGTTGATTGCACTATCATGCACAGGGTGTATATGAACCATGAACTATTTTGAAATCACATTAGAAAAAAATTTCAGTGTACAGAAACATTCTTAAAATAGCATAGATCAAGAATAAAGGCTGTCATCTACAACATCTGAATTGAAGACTAGCTCCTAAACAGTATTGTCTCCAAAACTGGAATATCTTGACCATTTAAGTGGCTAAGATGAAAGTCTCGAGAAGACATAGTTCTAGAAGAGACAGGGGTCGAATTCAAGACAGATATAAACATGTGGCAAGAGAACTGGCAAAATATCAAGGCTTTCCTTGGAACATGATACTGACATATTGCAAAAGCATGTAGCATTATAATACGTTTGTTGCATATCCTGCGCAGGATATCGTTCCACCCCCAGTATTTCTTGGCTCTTGTGATTTCTTGGCAAGTTTACGTTCAGCATGTTTGCCGTTGCTTTCTGAATGACCTGCATTCATATCATATCAACATCAACGCAAGGCGGTCTAAGTCAAAATCACCCACAGCTGTTTTGAACTTGATATGCGGGAATATGAAGTGTGTTGGTAACTCTTTCACAACAGCACTTGTAACATCATGATAATTTTAATTTAGTGTAGTCAACTGATCATCGCAGCACATGGGTGTAACCCATAAGTGCTCCATTCTACTCCTAACTCAAACCCGAGTCCGGAGAATCATAGCTCAGTACATGAGCTACATAGCACCGGCGAGGAACCTGAAATACTTTGGGTGGATTAACTCATTTTGCCCAGGCAGCGCCATTAGGCTACTTTTTTTCGATTTCCAACTGCCAAGTTGGATTTTTATGTGCGCAACAATACACACGGGAGTCCGATCTCACTACTCAGAGACCAGGGTAAATTTTGTTTCTAGAAGTCCACGTGAAAAAATCCTGGCCCTCACCGGGGCTTGAACCTGGGACCTCCAGCACTCGAGGTGGACACCATACCTTGAGACCACTCAGCCTCGAGCATTATAACAATGAAATGCCCCAAAGCAGGAACCTCCTAGGGGTCTGATGTGATAGGGCCACCACATTTTGTAGCTCTCCATGCAAGGAGGAACAGGTAGCCAGCCTTTCCCTGTTGGCTGAACTTCAGCATCAAACCCTCAAGTCATGCTCGTGACATAAGCACATTCCCCTTTCAACTATACTTAGTAATCTGGAAATGTTTCTGAACTTCATGCATACTGAGAATAATTTTCTTTCATCGTAGATGTGTGGGTCGTAACTGGAGTGTAATCTACACTGTGAATGGCTGTGTTAGTGGCATGGTAAGAATTTGTTAGCTTTTGACATTTTTTTCTTTATATTGTGTACTACCTCACTCTGAACATTGGGTTGGAGTTTGACAATGGTGGGGGGGGGGGGGGGGGGGGGGTGTGGGTGTGTGTGTGTGTATGTGTGTTGGAGTTTGACAATGAGGATTGGAGTTTGACAATGAGGATTGGAGTTGACTATGGGGATTATTGTTCGTTGACAATGGGGATTGGAGTTTGTTGACAATGGGGATTGGAGTTTGTTGACATTGGGGATTGGAGTTTCCCCATGGGGATTGTTTGTTTGTTTGTTGACAGTGGGAATTGGAGTTTGTTGACAATGAAATACCTGAAGCCTGAAGAAAACATGACCAACCGCAGCTTAATCCCACCCATTCCATTTGTACTATGCGGAATCATGACTTGGGCACAACTTTCTGCAGATGTGAAGATCAAGTGATAGTCTCTCACACCCTGCTGGTGTCTGATCCAGAAGAGTGGAATCTCTGCGACAATCCCTGGGGAGATGGTCCTTCTGTACCAGGTTATGAGAAAAGTATATTCACTAACCTCATTTTGAAAGATGCAAGCCCTTTTTAGTGCTCTAACCTTAATTTTAATGCATTGCATTAAGTCTACCAGGGGATTCACCAAACTACACTGAAGACACTAGACACTTTGTTGTAATTACAAAAGACATTGGAGAATTGTGCTTTAATTACAAGACATTGGGTAAAAGTGCTCTTAATTGTGCTCTAATTACCAATGACATTAGGCAAATGTGCTCTAATTACCAAAGACATTGGAGAAATGTGCTCTAATTACCAAAGGCATTGGGGAAATGTGCTCTAATTACCAAAGGGATTGGGGAAATGTGGCCAATTTAGTTCAGCTTATCATCCCTGCAGAGTACTCCAAGCATGTCCATAAGTGCTGATCTCCCTTGTAGTCAATCCCTCAGCATACAGTAAACTGACTCCATCTGATCTTGATTGACAAGCCTACTCTCACACTTGGTGTGTGACCACTGGATTTATGAATTTCATGCTGTCTGTTGCTTTCAGAAGGCTGTTCTATGGAAAGAATAAATTTCTTTTTCTAATTTAATTATTTCATCTAGGCAGAGTTTGTTGTACATACATGCCTATTCTTGTTTCGCTTTGCATGATCTACTTCATTTTACATAGATTCTTAATACTGTTAACCTTTGTGCAAGCAATCCTATTTTGGTTATGTTGTCATTATTGCCCCCTTTATTTGCCGCAACCTTGGGTTGAGCAAGTTAAGATGCAATTTATGAACTTGTTGCATTTCATCCATTGCAGGTTGCAATCTGTGGAGGCTGTGATGTGTACCGACCCTGGGGAGCATGCATTGTGGGAATGGTTGCAGGCGTGTGCTTCAACTTCACTTCCTGGTGGGTGGTCAAGCTGAAAATTGATGACCCTGTGGATGCTGTTGCAGGTAATTTTCTTCAGTTGTAATTTTCTTCAGTTTTATCTTTCATGTAGATTGCTTATTTCACATTTGTCATGCCACTTGGCTGGGGTGATCAATCCTTGCTCTTAAATTCATGTTTGCTACCATATAGAAGGCTATTTTTTTTTTTTTTTTTTCATCCTAAGTTTTTTAAAAACCATATGCTAGAATGCATGTCATAATGCACTCATAATGTTCACAAGTGTACTTGTTATAGCACATTCACCATTTTTCCCTTCTCATATGGTCAGCGGTTTTTTTTTTTTAAAACTGTTCTGCCTTGCCTCCTATTCAATAACTAATTTTTGCCATCAGTGGTATATTTAGCATTCTTTACTGTATCACTTTTATCACCATAAGACATGTATGCATAATTCATTTATTATACCACTCGGTCTGAAGACTATTGTCATGTCAAATCATGTCCTCCAGTCTTCTGTTCTCAGTAATTCTTCAGCTTGACAGATATGTACCCCTTGCATGCTTGTTTTCTTTGGACATTCTTGTTCTTTTGTTGTGGATCTTAACCCCAGTATTTTTAGTATCAGGTCTTTCTCATTTTACAACTAAGTCAAGATAACATATGTATGATGTTCATCATCATCATCATCCAGTGCCTTGCCGGCTGGCTGCTTCTCCACAAATTACGATCTCCAATGTCATTGATCAATTCCTGTGTTGACTCCCTTCCATGCCATGACACAAGACTGTTAGAATCTTCTCACGCTGTCTTCCCCTGCCTCTTTCTGCAAATCTTTCTGGTTGTCACATATTCCAGTTTTGGTCTTCTCATTACGTGGCCAAAAAACTGACTGCCTCTTTCTGTTTGTAATAAGTTGTCTTTGCGACTCAGCTTCTGAGGCGATGTGCGGCAGTAAAAACATCGATTTTTGGTCAACTTGGCTATTTTTGGAATAGTTCATTTTTAGACACAACATCATGTCTTCTATCAGATTCTGTACTTGTTTTTGTTTCAAAACTGTTATTTTATGCAATATTCATAATTTACTGAACCCACCCTCTGTGTCAAATCGTATAATTATTGAAAATTGTTGCGAAATTGACGGTTTCAAATCCTAGCAACGATATCTCAGGAAAACACGACACGCTCGTGTAAGGTATCCCTGGAAAGGTCGTGAACTTCCGTAACTGTTCGTAAAACTACGAGTTCGTCTAATCGGAAGCTCTTCTGTGTACATCGGGTTTATTCGTGTCTATCATCTTCCAGAAACTTCCATATATGGAACATCGTTAGCAATCCGCGTTCGCCGATGGCTGAAATTGATCACGTGGGTTTCCAAAATGGCGGCTTTGTGTTGTTTACACCTGGCGACGTGCTGAAAGTTCATTGTTGATGACAGACTGACACGCATTGAAATATGCCTCGTTCTAAGAAATTTAACATAAAGTCATCTACTCAACGTAAGTAATCTCTCAGACTACACCTCGCAAATGCTGGTAAGCAGCGAAAAGCCTATCAGAATGTTGTAAACGATACAGACAATTCTGAAACTACTGAAAGCGACCCAGCTAAAGTGCGCACATGCCACTTCCAAGTCCAAGTGTTTTGACAGTGAACCTGAATGAATCAGTGCTATCGTGTTCTTCTCAAAGTTGTGGAAGTGATTCTTTTATTACCCGAAGCCAATTTAAAAGAGATACGTATAAATACACATCCACTAGCAGCAAGTATGATTCTGGTGACGACAATGGATATCAAAAACGGGAACACAGAGCAATAGTTGATTGTTCAGAAATTGAGGCAATAATCAAATTGTTATGTTGTCCAGTTTGTAAAAATGATAGTCTTATTTTGAAAACTGACAGCAAGAAAACCAAGGGATTAGCTGTGTATGCAGAGGTTTACAGCTCTTGTTGTGAAGCTTTGTGTGGAAGATACCTATCTGCAAGAAGTAATGATGGGGATAGATCTTTTGCTGTCAACAGCCAGTCAGTATATTCAGCATTAGTCTGTGGGATGGGTGCAACGACATTCAACAATTTTTGTGAAAACATGAACCTGCAAGGTCTTCATCACAAAACATTTCACAGCAAAGCGAATAAACTATATTCAAAGATAGAAGATCTGGAGGACACTGTTTTTTCTCAAACCGTAAAGTATGTTCGACAGGCTCATGCACAACAGTCAGGCATAACTCTACATGACAATGATGTGCTAGATATTAGTGTCAGCTTTGATGGCACTTGGCTGACTAGAGGCCACACATCCCACATTGGAGTTGGCTGTGCAGTGGATGTTCTTACAGGACTTTGCATAGATGCCCATGTTATGTCCACATATTGCCAGGTGTGTGAAACCACTGGTAAGACACATTCCAGGGACAAACCAGATGAATTTGCAGCATGGAAGGCAGAACATCTTCTAAACTGTGACAACAATTTCACAGGATCTGCTGGAATGATGGAGGTGAAGGCTGCAAGGGTGCTGTGGCGACTGTCTGTGGCCCGTCATAAACTTCGCTACACGTCAATACTTTCTGATGGTGACACCAAAACATTTGCGGAACTTACCAAAATCAACCCATATGGGGATGACATTCAGATAGACAAAGAGTGTATCAACCATGTCAGTAAACGCCTTGGAACAGCACTGCGCAAACTAAACTAAACTACTTAGTAGATGTGTGTCAGGACAAACTCATAATTCAAACGAGTGTTTACACAGCTTGATATGGGCTCGATGCACTAAAGACAACTTTGCCTCTCGCAAGCGCGTTCAGTTTGCAGTTATAACTGCAGCAAGAGAGTTCAACTTTGGAGCTGCTGCTGCCCAAGACACTGCCCAGTTTTTGGACCTTCTACAGGCCTGCATATGCAGAGACTAGGAACATTTAGGATGCAGAAGCAAGTAAGAAATAGTCTGAAGTACAAGAAGGACAAACAAACTAAAAGACGCGACACTGTACGAGCGGCCAAACTGAAGAGACAAGGTGAGCTGCATGCTCTGGAGGGAGGTCCTGCATATTCAACAGGACAATTTTAACACTCAAGATACAGTTTTACACTTTTTTTCTCTGTAAAAGAATGCATTAGTAATAAAAAACAAAAAAATAATTAGTTTTTCCCCGTTTTCTCATTTCGCCAGTTTTTTATACATAAGTACAATTGTTTTAAAAACTATTCATTAGATTTCACTCAAACTTTGCAGAGATATTCTTTATTATATCGCTTACATTGTGAGTAGATTATTCTTCAAAATTACATTTTAGTTTTTGTGCTACACTAAAAAAAAAAAATGTCATGAAAATGTCATTACCATTTTTCACATTTTGAAAAAAAAACTGCTAAGAGATATCATTAAAATATTCTACTAAACTTGTAAAGGGTCTACTTACTTACATATAAAACAAAGAATTTAGCCTGTACATTAAAAAATAAATGTTTTAGAGGTACATTAAGAAATTCAAGATGGCCACTGTTTATCTTGGTTTCCATAGCAACCGTTACGTGCAAAGTCAATTTGACAATATTTTATCGATCAGCAGTCTTTAATATCAAACCCTATCCCATAAAAGAACATAGAAATTAAGTATTATGGAATTAAATATTTTTAGGTTAGCATCGCCTTAAAATGTCCTGATTGCTCATTTTGTCTGTGAAATTAATTTTCAGCATTATTCTATAAAACCACATCTCCAAGTCTTCCAGGGGATTGTTTCGCTCTGTTTACTAACTGTCCAGGATTTACAGTCGTATGTTAAAACTGGTTCTATGTAACATGCAAGAATTCAACTTTCAAGGACAGGGACTTGTTGCACAATGTTCAATACATCTATTTCTCTGCTGTCTGAACTTCTTTACAAATGTGTTCAGTTGTGTTCTGCCCATCTTATTCTTTGCAACCTATGATTAACACCTCAAAAGCTTCCCATCTCTTTTGTTTAGTTTCAGAGCCATATAGGTATGTGGGTTAGATATACGCATTGATTTAGTTTTGCAGTTCAGTTGATTCAGTTGATATTCGATTTTCTTCTCTTGAGATAGTTTTTACTGCAGTAATCTTTGCTCTTGTTTCATTATCCTGTGAGGTAGGAAACTTCTGCACTTATTCAATGGGTTTTTTGCACTTATTCAATGGGTTTTCTGCACTTATTCAGTGGGTTTTCTGCACTTGTTCATTGGGTTTTCTTTCATTCATTATGTTCTGGGTTTGTGTGGCGGTTGCCATAACTTTTGTCTTGCTAGCATTTATCTTCATACTTATTACTTTTAGCTGAGTATATGTTTAGAGTGTAATCTCCATTTATATTAAGTAATGTAATTCTTTTCCTCAGTGCACTTCAGTGGTGGTGTCTGGGGTGTGATTTCTGTTGCCTTCCTGAGCTACCCTAATGGAATTCTCATGGCTTGGGACAAAAGATCAGGACTTGTGAGTAAATGCAGGACCTAATGGGGTTTGCCTAGTTAATTTTTAGTCAATGTTTGTTGTTCAGTCCTGAGATATAGTTGCACTTTTTTGTATCAAATATTTTAGTACAACACAGAAGCCACAAATAGAATTTTTATTTAAGCAGGATAACTTGTAGTAATGAATTAAAGAATTGGTAAGAAATAAAATTGATATACTGGGAACTTAGAGCTCAGGCAAGCAGAACATGATTACACGTCCTAAGGAGGTAGTTCTATGAATCTAAGACACCAGCAAAACAATGTTTTTAAAGGAAGCATCTTCATTGTGGCAACATATGGGAGGTTCTCTATAAAATTATATACTGAATGATTGGTACTTGGTCATAAAAAGAAGATAGGTTAATGATGGCTGGAAAGATCAGTGGTAGCAGACAATGAAAGAAATTATGCTTACCTAAGACAAAAGCGTGGGAAAATCTCAATAGAATTGATGAATGATATTGAGGACTAAGATATAGGGGAGGGGACATGAATGTCCACACCATTTGGCAAGGTACATATTTGCAATATGAGATATGGATTTACTGTTACAATTGATATTGTCTATACTGTTACAATATGTATATAGATTGTTATAGTATGATCGTGGATATATATTGTTACAAGTATGATCACGGATATAGATTGTTAAAGTATGATCACGGATATAGATTGTTAAAGTATGATCACGGATATAGATTGTTACAAGTATGATCACGGATATAGATTGTTACAAGTATGATCACAGATATAGATTGTTACAAGTATGATCATGGATATAGATTGTAACTGTATGATCACAGATATAGATTGTTACAAGATTAGATCACAGTATTAGATTGTTACAAGTTCACAGGTATAGATGAGTTACAAGTCTGATCACAAGGTATAGATTGTTACAAGTATGATCATGGATATAGTACAAGGTATGATCAGGAAATATAGTTACAAGTATGATCACGATGATATGTTAAAGTATGATCACAGATTATAGAGTTTAAAGTGCTATGATCACGGATATAGATTGTTAAAAGTATGATCAGGATATAGATTGTTAAGTATGATCAAGGTATGGAGGTCAAATTGAAGAAGAATAGATTTCAAAGTATGATACAGATATAATTCATACAGTATGATCACTCATAGAGATTATTACAAATATGATCCCCCATGATATAGAGGTGTTACAAGTATGATCACAGATATAGATTGTTACAAGTATGATCATGGATATAGATTGTTACAAGTATGATCATGGATATAGATTGTAACTGTATGATCACAGATATAGATTGTTAGTGTTTTGATAAAAAAAGTATGCATACTGTGAACTTTCTATACAGATGGTGGTATAGTGGGTTATTTTCACATACCAGTCAGTTTTAAATGTTTACCTCTTGTTCAGAAAGCAATTGCACATGTAAAATTGACTACTAAATCATTCCAAAAATGCTTGGTTTGAATGCAGTGCCCTGTTAAATGAAATTTTTTACACACAAACAAGCAGTAAATAATTACTTGAGTGTCGTGTTTTTTTTTCCCTTCAAAGCTAAAAATAGACCTGTTAGAAGGAAAAGGAAACCTTACTTTCTAAATATGACCACCCATAAGAATGTGAACCCGTAATTGTGAAGAGATTAACATGCAATATCTGTACACTGTACTCAAGATTTTATGGTAATAAATTACTGAAGCTGTTATTTAGGGCAAATGAGGGGAGTTAATAAGGGAGTTTTGCCATTGAAACACAGTGGACTTTACTAAACTTATTTCCTTTTCCATCCAGATGTTGGCTTGGCAGTTGGTTGGACTCTGTGCTATAATTTTGTGGACTGGAACACTCTCGGCTATTATGTTTGGATCTATGAAAGGCTTAGGCATGTTTCGAGTGTCAGAGGAAGTGGAAAAGAAAGGTTAGTGCAGAAGTTACTTGTGAATTTTGATCAGAATTGGCAACCCTGAGCTTGTAACAATGTTCATCATGTTTTACTTTTGCATTACTTTCATGGCTTATGGTTCTTAAGTCCCCCATTTCTTGTTTGTTTCCCTTAGTTCTAAAAATGTTGAGGTATGAACTGGTATTAACTTTGCTCTATATAAACTTTCAGAGAAGCCCTGATATAAACTTTGAGAATCCTGAATATTCTCTTCACATCTACTTTGATAGTTAGTCGACAGATCATCCTCATAGCACATCGAACCATAGTCCATAAGTGCTCGGATCCCTTCCTCAGCAAATCCTGCAGCGTGTAGCGGCTAACGACACCAGTTCTGTGTTGGTTAATCAATCTTCTTTGGCTTCCTGCATAGTGTTCTTGTTTGGTCACCCCTCTTTTAATTTGCTGTTCTCGCAGTCTGGCCATGGTTGTAGATTCAGTCATCACTTGGTTCTCGCAAAAGTCTTACTTACATCTGCTTTGATATACATTATGTAGTAATATTCTCTTAACATCTACGTTGATCTACATTCATCAAGTGCCGTGCCAACTGGTGTAGGCGTTCATGACCCTCCACAGATCTCTGTCCTTGATTTTCTGGATCAACTCTACGCTGATATTCCCCCATGCCACTGTCACAATCCATCCAGCATTTCTTGTGGTCTGCCTCTCTTCCTCTATCATTCCAGTTGTCAAGATGTTCTCTAGCGCCTCTCCTCTCATCACATAACCAAAAAGCTGTTTGTCTCTTTCTTATTGTTGTGTATAATGTTCTAGTTTCACCAGCCTCTTCAAGGCATTTGTCGTTAGTTACTTTAGCAGTCCAAGGAATTCGCAACATTCGTCTAAGGAACCACATTTCTGTTGCTTCTAATCTCTTCCTAATTTGTTCATTTATATTCCAAGATTCACAACCATACAGAAAAACAGGTTCTATATCGCACCTCATTCTTTCTTACATTCAGTGATAGCGACTTATTGCATAAGATATTCTTCATTTTTTGAATGCAGCCTTTGCTGTAATATTCTCTTAACATCTGCTTGATATACATTATATAGCAAGTCATTTACAAAATATCACTATTGCAGCCTACCAGGTTTCTCTATCACTTGCCAGCTCTCGTGCCCCCTCATGCCCAAGGTGTCTTCAATGTCTTGTCCATCTGTATGCTGCCTGACTTCTGCCTCTTCATCCAGGAACTATGCCTTTGATCAGTGTTTTGTCCAAGCCAATGAGGCACATGCCAAGTATTTGTTTCCAAGATAACACTATTTTCTTCAATGATCAGATCATGTAAAAGTCAGTATATTTTCTGTTCTTAGTTGAGAATATTCTAAGAACTTGTCTGTAGCATGCCTTGTTTTATTTATTTTTGTTTGCACTCTTTGAATTCTGGCGTAGTCCATACATGCTACTTTTAGTGGCACTGGACTGAATTTTGCATGTGGATTCGCTTTTCCTGTTTGAGTGTCTCTCGCCATCAGTGGAACCCACCCTGACTTCAGAGGTACTTATAATTCACGTCCCCAAGTCAAGGATGAGAAGTCAACATTTTAGTCCAACTGACCGGTGAAGGGTTTGAACCCCCCCCCCCCCCCCACCCCCTTACTTCAGCATCAGCACACCGGAAGTTTGAGTGCTCTTATCCATTCAGCTATACTGACCACCTACTTTCCATTCATCATCATCATCACGTGCCTTGCCGATAAGCGTGAGCGGTCATGGGTTGCCATCTCACTCGGTCACCAGAGTCGTGGATCAGGTCAGTGTTGTCTCGACCATGCCATGTATTTACTGTCTTCCCCTTGGTTTCTTCCCTTCGATCTTGCCAGTTGTCACCAAGTTCTGTCATTTCTTCTCATAACATGCCCAAAAAGTTTTGACTGTCTACGTCTTATGACTCTAATCAGTTTACAATCTTCATTTGTTTCTTGAAGGACTTGTTCATTGGTTTTCCTGTCTGCCCATGGTATTCTTTGCATTTTCCTCAGAAACCACATTTCTACAGCCATTTGATGTTTTTCAGCTTGACTGCTCATTGTCCACGCTTCACATCCATACAAAAGTATAAGTTCTATGTAGCACTTCAATACTCTTTTTTTCATTTCAATTGATATATTTTTATTGGACAGTATGTTTTTAATCTTGCAAAAGACTACCTTTGCAATGGCAATTCTTGTTCTAATCTCTTTAAGGCATCTCCCGTCAGATGTTATTCTTCCTCCTTTAGTGATCATGAATTGATCCGACTCTGATCCACCACATGTTGCCACAGGAAAGATGCACGTTCCCGCACATGTCACTTTAACTTGCTTGCTGGTGTTGGGCCGATTGGATTAAAATACTGTTTACTGGGCATTGCTATTGCGTCCACATCTGATGACTTAAAAGTTCAACTGGTTGTTGATTGAGGAGCTAAGATAGTTAAATGTGATATTTACTTTTATATACTTTATATAAACTTCAGGATACTGTACTACACTTTTGAACATCCTAATATAAACTTTGAGAGATGATTGTTTTGAAATGTCCTCTTTATATAAGTTGAGATGTTCAATTACAAATTTTGGAGTGCTTTAAAATACATTGAGATAAACTTTAAATTCTAATGTAAACTTTCAGTATTATTTAAAAAGGATGCCTTTGTTCTACTTAATTTGCTCTGATATAAACTTTGAGATACTCCAGTGTAGAGGTAATCTACTACTCTGTTGTATGTGAAACATGGACAACGGATGAACTGAGAAACATCTGACAGTAAAAATGTGGTCCTGAGGAAAATGAAAGGACCAGCAGATGGACAGAACAAGGACTCAAATGGTCCTTCATGAAACAATTAAAACTGTATTCATTAGAGAAATTATGCATAGTCAAGATTTTTGGGTATGTTTTGAAAAATCATCTTGCCAACTGACAAACTGATGGGCACAAGAGAAAGATATTTACCTGTATGGCTTGGCTACATGGCGTATGCAGGACATGAACAGACACGATCCAAGATTGCATGAGATGGCAAACCATGGCCGATCATGCTACTGGCATGGAACGCGATGATGACCGTCGAACTCGGGCTCCGAAGGTCGTGGGTTTGATTCCGGGCTGCGTCACTCGGTTCACGAGTGCTTTTTTTTTTTACTCCTGGAGGTCATCGCTGGTGCTACGGAGTTCTTGCTTTTTGCAATGAATTCCATGCTGCGGACAGAGACTGAACCACATGGGATAAAACTCGATACAATGAAGTCGACCTTGTTGACTTTTTAGCAACTTATTAAAAGTGATAATGAGCACAAATTAGAATGCTCTATTTCTTTGAGAATATTAGATTTCAAAATATTCATTTTGTATATATCTCTATTTCAGGTCTTGATATTCCAATACACGGAGAGCATGCCTACCCACCAGAATCTTACGATGACTATGTCAGTTTGGAAACTTTCCTTGCGTTATTAGAGAGTGGGCAGTTCACACCATCACAGATTGGTAAGAATATTCTTCTATAGCTTGTTTTATCTTAGTTTTGTCTTAGTTTTATCTTTTATGATTCAAATTTGTATAACTGTCCTAGGCACACAGGTGGACACAAGGAAATGTCTTGACAGGTCAAAGGCAGCTGGCATTGATTCTGACATCCCTGGAGTTCTGATTGGTCTATACATTTGTGTGTTGCCCCATATACCCATGGCACCTTAAAGCATGTAAAAGGGTCATATGCATAATGTAATAATTCTTTTACCCTTTATCCACCTTCTGGGAACCCCGCCACAATAAGCCATCCTGTCCTCAGATATCCCATGTAGCTCCATCCATGTATTCCCCAAAATTTTCTCTATCTCTTCAGTTTCTAGGTCTTCCTCCATTTTCTATGTGGATGCCAAAGGCCTTTCTCGTTATACTATTCTCAAGTTTTCTTTTCTTCATATCTTGATTCACTCTTTGTTTAGTTCTCCCCCATGAGCTTCCCATTCCATTGGCACCTTGCTGTCTTGACAGATGATAGTTTGTTACATTGTACTATGAAAAAAGAAAACGCATACTACAACCGATGGCAGCTGCGAATGACTGATCAGACCAATTTGTGCTGTACATGTTCGTCCACAGTGGATCCATGTGAACATATGGCCATTTCCACCATCATGCACCATCTTACGTCTCATGCGCTCAGTGTGTAACCTATCTGCATTTTCTCCTTTGTCTTTATTCCATTTCTGACAATTGTACTCCATGCAACACATTTGGCAGCGACTTGCTCCCAATGTGCATTATCAATGCCTGTATCAATCATGTCCTGCTTACAATCTTTGTATCGTAGAGAGGCCCGACCGTGAGATCTCTTAACCATCTGTAACTCACCAAAGAAGTCCTTTGGTATTCTACCATCATCCTTCCTCCTAACGTGTGCCTATCCATCTAAGTTTATGAATACTGGGCATGGAACACACCGTCACACAACTTGACCTTTCCAATACTTCAGTATTTGTGATTTTGTCTTGCCACTTAATGCCAAGTATTCTTCACAAACACCGCATATGAAAGCTGTTTAAACATTTCTCTTGATGGGAGCAAGTTGACCAGGCTTCACTGCCATAAAGAAGAGTACTAAGGACTCAGGCTTGATAAACGGGTTTGGTATGCGCCGCCAAACATTCGGCGCAAAAAGAAAGCAGGTAGTACCATCTAGTCATACAGTAGCTCAGTCGTATCTAAGACCTGACACATTAGTGATAATGAGTGATAATGCAATAATTATAGATATCATTTTCAACACTCGTAATCTAATTTTTGTAATTACAAATTCTTAGAATTGAACATTTTTGTAAGTTATTGATGCTTAAAATCTATATTTTCAGGTGCCATGTTCAAAGACTACAAAGATCCAGGAACATATGACATTCCTGATCCAAAAAACACAAACCAGAACACAAGCCAGAACACTATCAGAAGGTCCAGGGTTTCTATAACACCATCAGAAATGGAAATTGTTGTCAAGCACAAAGACAACTTCACCAAAGTTAGGAAACCGTCATTTACATCTTCAGAAATGGAAATAGTCGTTAAGCCAAATTTGGAAGTTAATAGCCATTATAATGATGCTTTTGAGATGGAATCTGAAAAAAGCATCAATGAAAACCTGAATTTATCCAATTACAAAAATTTAAAGGACAGTAAAATCTGCAGAACTAATTCTGATACCATTGTAAAGTTTTATATTCAGGTTATTTGATTTCTGACAGTTGTTTATGAAGTGGCAGGAGATATAATTCATCCATTTAGTATTTGGCCTGGTGTTTTTGAGGAGCTATTTCATTCTAGCTATTAACAAAGCCATTGCCTGGCATTTCTGGAGGTTCTTGGCGCTGTAAATGAAATTTTAAAATGTCTGTTGTTTTAAATACATTTATATGAATATTTTATTAATGTACATTGCTTTTAAGTCTTCACACAAATTTTAGTCCATATTAAAATCCTTTTTTTAAAGCCTTTACTAACAGTTGTATTTTAAATGTTTACACATTTGACCTAGAATTGTAATACTTTTTCTAAATCTGTTGTTGTACATAAGTAAACATGTGTTGTTAAAATAAAAGTTATATTTGTTCAGTTGTGTGTCTTTAGCTCAACATTCCAAATGTGTTCAGATGTGCATTATTTTATATGTACACTATTTTACTGTGATGCATGCAATCTTCTACACCCAATCCATAGACTATACATATGGACACACCTGATTCTAGACTACATATGTAACTGGCCTGATTCCAGATTATACCTGTGTAACTGGCTGATTCTAGACTATAATGCAGCTGAATATGTATGGTTTATTCCACTAATATGCAGCTTTGCTCCTGGATTCACTAATTTTCGAATCTGTTCCAAATGCATTCAGCTCTGGTAAATTGAGGTAGAAGAGGTTGGGCAGAAGTTTGGAGTAAATGCAGCAGATATCTCACCTCATAATGTTGAATCCAATAAATGTGATGATCCATCAATTCACAAAGTATGGCAGTGTCCTCCTCTGGGGTTGTCTGTACATGTTACTATAAATAATACACTGCACTTTCCAATGCATAATATATGGACGCATGTATGTACATAAACAAATGTTAACATAGATCTTTTTAAGCTTGATGCCAAGAAATTAAATTTGCTATGTAGAACATATCTTACTGTGACATGGTGAGCAAAAGTAGTCATTGCACATACCTGCCACAGGGCAAACATAAGGGTATTCATGTCAAATTGTCAAAAGAAAACTATGTCAATCTTCCATTCCGGATTTGTGCCTTGCTCAAATAGGTTTGAGGGGACACGATGGTTTCCCCCCTTGCTTCCCATACCCACATAAATGGCTAGTGACTTATGCCTTATAAGCAATTGATGGTTCAGTGAGTGAGAGTGCTCTGTTCTGGTGCAGTTATCCACTTAATTCAGTGGACACTTTATCCCCTGAGATGGTTTTCTAGTCTTTTGCATTGTCCTACCTCGAGAAGGCTGTGGTTTCATTTTGCTGGAGGCCTTATTTTTTTATACCTTCCATTTGAGGACAACTGAACTTCACAGTATTTGAGAATGGTCCTATTCAGTGATAAGTTAAAATGTTGTGAATTTACCTCCAAATGTGTACTCGATCATCTCTTGTTCCTCTTGTACCTAGTATGTCATTGTGCAGCATAGTGTTTATGGGCTTCATATATTGAGATTCTCATGTACTCTTATTTCCTTTGTCCATCATTCACATTGTGTTCTTGATCAACTGACTGAATTTGCCAGATTTGTTTTTCAATATACTTGATTAAAACCTGCACAACTTTAATGCAATGGTATTTATTGGTATGCAAAATGTTTTAAATAGATCTGTTCAATTTTAATTGTATTTTTTACATTTCATGCTTAGTGATTAACTCCACCACAGAGCAAGCAAGGCAGGAGGCTTCTGATTGTCACAAGTCCCCAACCCTCCTACACACTTAAAACTGTTTTATATATTAACACTCCTTTTCCTGAATGTTTTTGTCGTTTCCTTCATGACTGGGAGCAGGCCCCAGGTCTGACTCTTCTTTCGTACCTTTCGAGATGTTTTGATTCATTTTTCCCCACTGTCCCTCACAAGCACATTGTGCCTGCCCTAAGTCACCCTACCCTCAATTCTGTAATGCCAGCGAGGATCCACACATGTATACCAGAACTTATATCTTCATATGACTGGTCACTAGCAGACATTGGCATTGTCTCCCAATCCTTATCTATTTTTTTTAACCTGTAGCCCATAAACATCTATTTCTGCCTTGCTTGGCTAACTGGCAAAATTTGAGAGATATTGAAGAAGACAGCATGAGACAAGTCTTGTCATGGCATGAAAGGGAGTCCACACATGAACTGATGCATGCCGTCGGAAATCACAATTTGTGGAGGGGAATGATAGCCCACACCAGCCAGCAAGGCGCTAGATGATGATGGTTACCTAGTTTTTCCCTACAAAAGGCACATTTTTCTGTTCCACGGCTTATGTTGATATGCCATATACATTTCGTCTTTTCTGTATGGTTTTGAGGGGTCTTACAGCTCCAGCTCTCAATACTTCAGCAGTTTTCTGTGTGATTTTGGTCTTACAGCTATAGCTCTCAATACTTCAGCAGTTTTCTTCTGTCCACAATATTCTCAGCCAGAGCCACTTATGCTGTGTAATGAAATATTTTTCTAGGTAGATTTCTGTTTTAAATTTAGCATGGGCAGCAGCAGCAACCTACTCCGTCCATTTCTCTATACAAATAAGTAGGCCTGAAACTAAACTGAATACACATAAGTAGGCCTGAAACTAAAACTGAACTGACACTTTTCAGGAATATAAAGGCCAAGAAAATGTTAATTCTAAGATTTAGATGTTCCATACTGATTTCAGTTGGCAGAAAAATCACAATAACTCATTGAGTTCAGTGTTAATAACTTGCTCCATCTTTATTTGATTATATGTAAGGGTGTGAATATAAACTGAAATGGGGAAGAAGAAATTAAGAAGTGATGTAACATCTGAATAGGAAAGTATGGCGAAGTGGTCAAGCCATTTGACTTGTGATCCGAAGGTTGTGGGTTCGATTCCGGGCCACACCCTTCGGTTTACGAGTTAAATGTTTCGGAGACTCCTGTGGGTCGTCGCTAAAAGCTACGGAGTTTGTGCTTTGTGCGACGCTTTCCGCGCTGCGGAAAGAGACCGAGCCATATGGGATAAAACCTGGTGCGATGAAGTCGACCCTGTCGACTTTTAAGCGACTTTTTAAGCAAGTGCAGAAAGTACAGTTGGCTGTTTGATAGTGTTTATCTACATCAAAGAGGTAATGCTAAATAATTGACATTTCAATTTACTGATTTCCTTCCTCCGAAGTCGGAGAGTGTCTGCCTGTACGGCGAGGAACCACCAGTCTGCACACCAATAAGCCAGACATGGGACAACGGATACTCACGCAAAACTCAGGTCCTGTATGACATCACACTGATGCTGGACAACAGGATGTCTTCATCCGACATACAGGACTTTGCGTTGGAGCTCAAGCCAACGAACACAAGCAAGCAAGCAAGCACTGATTTCCTAACATTTAACAATAAATATATCTGGCCCCTAGCACTTTATGGCTCTGAAAAATGCTCTAAATAAGAGGACAGAACCTGGATGCTTTTGAGATGTTTTATCATAGGATGTGACAGATAGGGTGAATACATCAAGGACATGGAGAAAATGGTTGTGGAACAGCGTACAAAATGAAGGGTTATCTTGGCTTAATTGAACAGCATACAAAATGAAGGGTTATCTTGGCTTGGTTGAACAGCATACAAAATGAAGGGTTGTCATGGCCTGGTCACATGTTTATTACTGGAAATACTGGAGGACTAGATCCAGGCACAAGCATGTTGGGGCACACAGATATGTTGAGCTACAGCTTCTGAGCATGGATGAACATCAGACTGTCTTTGCATTGACTCTATCACTGCATGATTAGAATCATGGTCCTTTGAGATTCATGGCCCTTTGAGATTCATGGCATCATTATGGTCAGTTATGTCAAGCTATACCAGAATATTTGGAATGCTTCTGCAATACTTTATTGTAGTTTGACTATGGCCTTACATCCCAAGAATAGGGGGAGAGAACTGTGGTTTACATATCTGAAGTTATTTCTCCTTTAGGCTTCTTCGGATGTATGGCGCAATCATTAGTTGCCTCGCCTTCAAGAGTACTCTAGATGACTTGTCTGGTTTCACTGTTAGGTCATAATTTTGTAATTTGCTTGCAAGAAACCTGTATTTTACCTGTGAAAGTGCAATGGTGGTTCTCCATAGATTTCTTATTTGGGCTGTGATTTTTTTTTTATGGTCTTGATTCCAGTCTAGTCTTGGTTTTAATTACTGTGCTCTTCTCTAGGTTGTGTTCACATTCCGCAGGTTTCCAGCTCAGCACATTTTTACAACCATTTAATCCTCTGGATAGGTTTTATTGCCAATGAATATATAATATGAATAACGAAGACACAAACCTTAGACTTTACGATTTATTGCCTAGCATATTTCGCTGCATCTCATCAGGTACATACTGCAATAAATAGTACAATCTATGGTTTGTGTCTTCGCTATTCAAATTCATTACTGGAAAACATTATTTTGAATATGTAATAGTTCTAAGGTTCTTAAACGTCTTAAATTAATGAGAATTTGTGATAACTACCTTGACTCTATGACCACCAGTCGACATAAACCTTGAGATAATTCACCTGGTTTGTAAGTCGACATAGACGACATACCAGATGGTCCTGAAGAAGTATCCCCTGACAAGTTAGATGTAAATATGGTAAACATCTGGACTCGTCCACATGTATGCCAGGACATAGGAGACCTAACAAACTGACCTAAAGTGCTAGGATATAAACAGACTATCCACTGACACATTTTTACAAAATCTTAACATGTTGCATGTCCTTTGAATTTCATTGCAATCAACCACAACCACGGGTTGATTTTATCGGCAATTTTGCGGTCAGTAGTTTCCCAGTGCTTTCTGTGAAAGTAATTTGTTTGTATGCACGTTTTGATTGTTAATGACATGAAAGTATATTTTTATGTCAAATCATAAGTTCATGCTAGTTAATATTTGTACTAGGATTTTATTCTATGCACATTAAAGATAATTTTTGTACAATTTTTATTTCACTTCTAATTTTTATTTGTGTGTATGGTATTTGAAATTGTGGTTCAAGTAATGGAGTGAGTTCTAGTCTGTGCACACCATGGGACTGCTTCGGCAGTCCCCTCTATTCCTGTCCAGAAAAGTTCCATGACCGACATCAACAATAATATGGATGATGTCAAGTAAACAATTAGTGATGATGTTTACAATGATCAGGATGTTCAAGATGGTGCAAAGAACTGTAGTCGTTTTTGTACGTTTCCATACACATTCGTTTTCATACTTTTGTTGTTCAGCGTCATGGGGATTAACTGGCGCTCAGTGCCCAATGGGTGGCACTGGATAGTGTCATTCCAGGTGATTGTACAATGTCTTTGATGTCATCAGTCCATTTTCTTCTCTGGCATCCTTTTGCGTTCACAGAACTTTGATGCAGGGCCAGTGCTGATAGTTGGTGTTGCAACGAGGGTTTTGAACTTTGTTTTTTTTGCATTCTCACACTTTGAACTTTAACGTAATCCACACTTGTGGACTGTTTTTGCGTGTTGATTAGCTTTACCTATTACCAGTGTTCCTCACCATGAGGCGGATCCTCTCTGACTTCTGAGGTTCTTATATCAAATGAGTTATTGATGTGAGGCAAGATAATGCATGGAATAACCAATAACAAATGGTGAGTTATTGGTGTGGTCACTTTGAACACAGGCACGGAGGACAGTTAAGGCTGTTGTGTATAAAATGTAAATCCTTAAGGTCTTGACCACACCTGTATGCCAGAAGAGGGAGAAGGCCCCTGAGGACATTGCGTAGGTGCTGTTGTCATCATGGAAGAAATAAGGTGCATTAAGAGAATATCTTGAAGAAGGTGAAAGGCAATGACAACTTAAGGGGTGGTTGGCAAGCTCTGTGAACTGTCCTAAGTGGCGCAACCTGTGTGAGCAGCCATTATTTATGTGTGTTAAACACTGTCACATATTTGATCTCAGCATACTGAAGAAATCTGGTTAATAATCTGGATAATTTAATATTCTTTGGATAATGTACAAGCAGTGTGTGTTTTTATGTTGTCTCTTTAAGAGCAATACACACACACTTGTTTCATTACGATTATTGTCCTCCTTTAGCGCCTTCTTCAACTGTCTTTTATTCTGTCCTGCCAAGTTGCCGTAAGCCATCCTATCGTCTATTTCCTACAGCTCGCTCCATGTCCTCCCTATATATTTCTCTAATTCTCTTCTCCATGTGTTTTTAGGTCTCTAATTCGTTAGCTTTTTGTCTGCTGCATTCCACCTTCTTTCGCAAAATCCTGAAATGCTAATCTAATTCCATTGCTGCTACTACCGATGCTGTTGTCTCCCAACTGATATAGTTTTAACATTTCAGGTGCCAGGTCTTGGGGTATCTCTAAGTGAAAACAAGTCAGTCATCTGCCTAGACTTCTTGCTACTTTCTGTGCATTGTCATACTTTTTGTAGAAGAGCTGAGCCTCCTTTCCTGTTTGCAGAGTTATTCTATTTTGCTCATCTTCAGAATTGGTTTAGATGCAGATAGTTTTTGACAGGATAGGGCACCAGCCCCATGCCCACTCCTTCACTGTCTCTTATGACATGCACGGCAGATTACAGCGTTAATATTCTTCGCTTCCTTAAAGGGCCCTGAAAACACAGGCACATTCTTGAGATCTGAGAAGCTTTCTGGAACTCAAAAAGTTTGGATAGAACTCATATTTCAAAGCAATTTATTTAATACAATTTATATAACCAAATGAAATATTTACACGTGCAAAATAAAAGGTAACCAATGGATAAAGCATGCGCGTGCACACGCACACATTTTAATGCTCATGTGAGCAAGGACTGAGTTCATGGCCAATGTGCTTTGGAAAAGACAACATTGGTTGCATGAATGAAAATGGGCAAAGGCTGCTGGAGCATTGCACCAGAAACGATCTATGTATTACTTTTTTTTTTTTTTTTTTTTTAAACAGTGGCATAAGGTCACATGGAAACACAAAAGATCTGGCCATTGGCATCAGCTGGACTTCATCAGCATACAGAGACATTTGAATCAAACATCATTAACTTACCAGTGCTGATTGTGATACTGATCATTCTTTAGTTGTTGCAAGGGTTAGACAGACCAAAGAGAATCTACACAGCTAAACACAAATCTAGCCCCAGGATTAATGTTATTAACATCCACGATCCTGATAAGTGCTTTGAGTTCCAACAGCAACTTCAAGACGCTTTCACTGATACATCAGAAAGCTGCACAGAAAGTGAAAAGTGGGTTTACTTAAGGAAACTTTATAAAACAGCGGAAAGGGTTTATGGCACTGTGGATAAGAGGCAGGACTGATTTGCAGAAAACAGCCAGACACTGCAGCCCTAGACTGATTTAAGAAAAAGAAAGATAGCTCTCTTAAGAAACAAGGAAAAACGTGAAACACTCTGAGCTGAAGCAAGCTAGGAAGGATGTGTAAAAAGCTGCCAGGCAGCTGCAAACGACTATTGGATCAAGTTATGCGAGTACATATTAAATTTGCAAATGATAAGGGAAACATCAGAAGCATGTATGAAGGGGATAAAGAAGGCTTGTGGTCCAATAATTAAGAGGAATGCACCACTGAAAACCTTGACTGGAGAAATCATCACTGATAAGAAACAGCAGATGGGTAGAGCACTATGTGGAGCTTTACTCAAGTGAGACCACTCTAGCAGGTGATACCCTTAATGCCAAAGAGGCCATGCCAACTCTTGACCACCTGGACATACTTCCCACCATAACAGAAGTGTTTTTATTATATACTATATATATACAAAACAAGTAAATACATGCAAACAGATCTTCATAATGCCACATTTGAAGAAATACTCAGTGGTGCCTTTTAATATACCAGAAAAGATTTTCCACCTGGAAATGATATCAACTGAACTGGTAAACATAATGAGAAAGCGGTAGTTGTGGAACCACATGCTCACCTACACCAGGCAGTATAACATTTAAAGAAGATCCACATTTTAAAACAAGTAACATTAGTTTCAAACTTTCACCCAACTAATATGCAGTTTCATAAAGTGTGCAATGAGTGTCAATGATTTATCATTCACTGCCACCTTGAACAGACGATAGTTTGTTAACTTTGTGCTAACTACAACCCACATCACTGGAAATGTTTCGCCCACAATGGATGCATGTGAACACATGGTCATTTCCACCATACACACCATCTGACGCCTCACAGGCTCAGTGTGTGACCTATCTGCAAGAATTTTCTCCTTTGTCTTTATTTTATTCCTGGTCTTTACCCTCCATACAAAGTGACTCAAACTACATTACAAAACAACAACCCATAAATGACTTTTAAAAAAACCCATTACTGATCATTAAGTGGTGTATGAAAACCCCAATATTGATCACTAAACAGTGTAAAAATTGTACAATAAATGGTATATAAAACAACCATTAATAATCATTTATTTATATAATAAACATATTATTGATCAATTATATAACAAAGACCCATTATTGATCCATTAAGTGGTATAAGAAAAAGCCCATTTCCAAACAGCAGGTTCATTCATTCAGTAGCATGTCCTTTGCAGAACCTCGCTCCCATAACAACCTTCCAGAAAACCTTTCGAACATAAGATATCGTACATCTGATACACCCATCTGGAGATCATCCGCCACATCCTGCACCCATCTTCTCTTTGGCCTTTCTCTTCCTCTCTTCCTAGGCATATATCCCTCCATTATTGTTCTCTCCAAACTTTCGTGACGTTTCAAGTGACCAAAATATTTCAATTTTCTTTGTTTTATTGTCTTTAATAGCCAGCCTTCTTCAATATTCAGCTCCTGAAGTATGGATGCATTTGTTCTTTTCTTTACCCAAGATATTCTTAGAACTCGTCTATAACATTTATATTCAAAGGCATTTATACGCTGTTCAGCTTGTTTAGTAAGTGTCCAGGTCTCACAGGCGTATGTTGCAATGGGAAAGATGCATGCTCTTAAAAATCTAATTTTTTGTAGTTCTGTCTGTCCCACTCCATAATCTATTCAGTTGTTTTAGTCTCTGAAGAGCAATTGATAGTCGTCGTTTAATTTCTTTCATTGTGTCACCGTTGTTGGTAATCAATGACCCAAGATATTCAAAATTTTCCACCACCTCCAATTTTTCCTCATTAACATATATTTCTTTCTCCATAGTAGTTTTATCTGTATGCATTATCTTTGTTTTTGCTATGTTAAGATATAAGTTGTGATTTTAACTATTCAATTGGGTTGAGGCTATTAGGTTTTCTATACCATTCTGTGTTGTGGATAGCAATACTGTATCATCAGCATACCGAATCTCTGGTATGTCATGACCACCGATATTTAGGGCATCATATAGCTCCCTGTTTATATCATCTCTTACATTTCTCATTATATTTTCGGCCTACAGGTTAAACAAATAGGGGGACAGCACACATCCCTGATCGACTCCTTGCCTTATGTCAAACCAATTTGATGTCTTGCCATCTATTCTAACCGCTGCTTGTTGGTCTAGATAGAGCATTCTTATGAGTTGTATTACATGTGATGGAAAGCCCATATTCCTCATGATTTCCCAAAGTTTCCGATGTTGTACACAAGTCAAATGCCTTTGAATAATCCACAAAACATGAGAATAGGTTTACATTAAATTCTTTGCACTTCTCTATTATTAAACGCATGTTGAGAATGTGATCTCTTGTTCCTCTTCCTTGTCTAAATCCAGCTTGAACCACGTTCTTCTTCCATTTTCTTACGAAGTCTTCCCATTATGATTTTTAGTAGAATTTTACTTGCATGACTGATCAGGGCAACAGTTCTATAGCTGGTGCATAATTTCAGGTTGTCCTTTCTTGGAATGAAGACAATTCTCTTCCAATCTTTTGGCCATATACCATATTTCCATATCTTTTTACATAATGCGTGATAGATTTGTATGCTTTCTTCTCTTCCCGCTTTAATTAGTTCAGCTGCTATCTCATCACATCCAGGTGATTTACCATTGTTCAGGTTCTTTATTGCCCATGCAATTTCATCTAATGAGGGTTCAGGTTCTGCCTCTGCTGTCATTGGCTCATGTATCTCATTCATATCCTCACTGTCACTCATATCATACATTCCACTGCAGTACTCCTGCCATCTTTATAGAATTCATCTAGATTCTGTTAAGGTATTCCATTGATAACATTCAATTGAGGTTGAACATTTGTCAATAACTTCATTTCTTTGAACATTTCGTAATCTCTTCCGGTCTTATGATATTGCTCTATTCTGGTACAGCAATCTTGTATATATTGATTTGTGTCCTTTCTTGTGTTCTTTCTTATTTCTCGAGTTAAAAATTTATACTTCAACCTGCTGTTATCAGATTCACCTCCTTTCTGTTTCAGTTCCCTTCGTTGTTTTATTAATTCTAACGTGTCTGATGTAATCCATGGCTTAAGTTGCTTTTTCTTAGTCAGAATTAAATCTTTGGCTGCAGCTATCAAGATATCTCTAGCTTATACTGTCAGTTCATCAGGTGTCATTTCCTCTTGCACAGACATCAAGACCCCAAAACAATTCCTAACTTCTACATTGTATGCATCTGGTATTTTTGTGAGATCAAAAAAAAAAAAAAAACGGCAGGTGGATATGAAAAACCCATTCTTGATTATTTCTGTATATAACACACAAAAAACATTCTGGATAATTTCTTCATAAAACAAAAACCCACCCTTGATCACTTTCTTAATAAACAAAAATTCTTGATAATTTCTTCATACAACAAAAACCCACCCTTGATCACTTTCTTAATAAACAAAAATTCTTGATCATTTCTTCATACAACAAAAACCCACCCTTGATCACTTTCTTAATAAACAAAAATTCTTGATCATTTCTTCATATAACAAAAACCCACCCTTGATCACTTTCTTAATAAACAAAAATTCTTGATAATTTCTTCATACAACAAAAACCCACCCTTGATCACTTTCTTAATAAACAAAAATTCTTGATCATTTCTTCATATAACAAAAACCCACCCTTGATCACTTTCTTAATAAACAAAAATTCTTGATAATTTCTTCATACAACAAAAACCCACCCTTGATCACTTTCTTAATAAACAAAAATTCTTGATCATTTTTTCATACAACAAAATCCCACCCTTGATCACTTTCTTAATAAACAAAAATTCTTCATCATTTCTTCATACAACAAAAACTCACTCTTGATCCAAAACAGCGTAGCCCTTTAGTGAATGTAAACACAGAAGCCGCACACAATAAGCTACATGATTTATTGTCAGCAAATTCTGCTGTATCTCGACAGGTACATGCTGGCATTACTGCGGCCATAAAGTTAACAAAGATTAGACATTTTGTATAATGTATTCGACAAACAATAAACAATTGCTCAAGTATACCAATGCTTTAGCAAGTATGCGGTACCAACCAATTTTGTGCAGAAAGATAGGCTTCATTTTAAATTGTTGATAACTGTAGGATAATAAATGCTCAATATCTGAACAATATCAGTGATTGTTTCAAGTATTTCAGCCAAAGTATAATTCATGTATTCACTTCCTATGATACATAACTGTGCAGTATGCACCTGATGAGATGCAGTGAATTATTCCAGGCAATAAATTGTACAACCTATTATGTGTGGCTTCTCTGTTTAAATGCACTCTCGATAACTTTTTTTTTTTTTAACATAACAAAAACCCATTTTGAAAATGTATTTATATAACAAAAAAGCCATTTTTGATCACCTCTTTATATAAAAAATACCAATTACTGGAAACATATAGACATCATGACATTTATAATATATAATGGCAGCAATAACAGCATTTCTTGCAAGAAACCCAACAGAGTACCAAATATATAAATAACTGCTCATAAATTTAAATTACATATATACAATTTCCCCTTATTATAGAACAAATTAACTGACTGGCTCAGTTTTGTTACAAGGACTAGCAAGTAACTTCATGTGGCAAAACATGCAGTAAACATCTTTGAGAAACAAATCACATCACAACTAATAAATACATTAATAAATAATTCACAATTGGGAAGACCACAGTGAAAATATTAGGGTGTTTCAATAAATAAGTTAAAACAGCGGTCCACACAACAGGTTATGTGTTCAAATGCCCTGTAAAGCTAATCACAATAATAATTTTAAAAAACATATGCCGAAGCAGGATACTCAATGGGTTTGTGATGTGATTATTTTTTTTTAAAAAGCAACAGATCCTGTAGTACGATTTGCTGTATGTGAAGTGTTAAGATGATCACATTTTGCAGGCCTGAGTGCATAGAGGAATAAGTGGGCAGTCTTGCCCTCCCATAGTTAGTGAGTGAGTTAGTCGCGGTTACAACTTCAAGGCAAAGGGTAACCCCATTATGCTCCATTCCTGTGCCAGTGAATATGACACACAATGCTCCTCACTGCCCCATGTGAAAAGTTGAACAGACAGGAGTCTCAACAAACCAACAGCCCGCACAAGTATACTAAGCATAATGTCACTACCAGAATGCCAACACAAAAGTATGCTACTTTTCATCATCATTGGAAGCGGCAGTCATTAGAAAACCAGCAGCCACACATTACTGCATAAGGCAACCCAGTTATTTCAGTGGCCGGCCGGATTTGTCTGAAATTGCAGTTCACGCTACAAACAACCGCGGACACACGTAAAACCACTCCACACGAACTTCACAGCTCACAATGTCGCTCCACACACTCAACTCAGTAGCAGGGTGATGGAACCATGCACTACTAGTCCAACATACAGAAAATGCTCAAGCAAACCGTAGCCACAAGCATAAACACTAAATAAGTCAACCGCCTATCCTCCATGTTGAACGGCACCAAACCCTCATCCGACAGCTCTCATGTTATTATCATTGTAGCTCCCTATCAACTATGGATAATGTGCCTGCTGCTAATCACACTAGCCACTTCAATATCTGACCATGTTTATAAGAAGTCCTCAATTTTCAAATGCTTCAGATTCCTCTTCTTCCTCATTCTTCTGTCAAGGGAAGTCCATAACACCGATTTATGCACCACAATTATCAGTGTGTCTAAATTTGGCATGCTAAACCTCAGTAAGGTATGCTTCCTCTAGACAGATTCCTTCCAAGGCCATGGGCTCTGCCTGCCTGCCCTACCGTATGTAGGCGTTCTTTCCTTAAAAATGTTGCCTGGGCAGTGGCCTTACAGCCTACTCTTTGCAATTTCTGTCTTGGGGATTTTACCTTACACAACCTGCACACAGGCCTTCAGTTTCTCACCTTTATCTGAGAAAACTATTTACCCTATCTCATTACCCAAGAGTGAAATAAACAGATAGAAGTGGTTCTTGGGAAAACTCCCAGCCTGTGCTGATATCGAACTCTGCACCTTATAAGTCTGAGGCAGACAGCACAACCTCTCAACCACAGCTTTCTCCAAACCCCCCCCCCCCCACCCCCAAAGCTCTTGCTGACAGGAAATTCATATTGTATAAACCCTGCTGGACTAGCAACAAAACTGTTGTGGCTGGTTGGCAAACCAGCTGAAAACCCCCGGTTATTGTGGTTAAAATAAAGAAAGGAAATTAACATGGTAATCCTGCTAGAATTTAGCAATCAAACAATACTTATAATTATTACTATTTGCATATGACACACCATTTTACCTTATTTTGAGAAACACCCACATTATTTAATTTGCATTGACTTATCTGGACACATGAAGATGGACAGAAAGTGTTGCATGAATAAACTGTTGAGGGTGTAAAAGGAGGGGGGGGGGGGGGGGGGGGGGGGGGGAGCAGAAAAAAAAAGATGAAGACAGAAAAAGGAAGACAGAAAAAGGATAAGGGAGACAGAAAAAGGATAAGGAAGATAGAAAAAAAAGGATAAGGAAGACAGAATAAAGAGGAGGGAGGTAGATAAAGGAGCAGGGAGATAGATAAAGGAGGAAGGAGATAGATAAAGGAGGGAGACAGAAAAAGGAGGAAAACAGAAAAAGGATGAAGAAGACAGAAAAAGGAAGAGGAAGACAGAAAAAGGAGAAGGGAGACAGAAAAAGGAAGAGGAAGATAAAAAATGGAGGAGGGAAACAGAAAAAGCATACACGTTCCCCTTTGGGTGACCCGGGTTCGAATCCTCGATAAGATGTGAATTTTTTTTCTTATGGAGGAAAAAAACAGAAACGCTTTTGCCATCGGCAACTGCACGCACCAGCCAGGCGGCCATAATTCCTCAGCTCAAGCCCAGAATTCTCAGATTATTGTCTGGTGCTCATTTGTATAAGAATGGATCAATCCCAGAGCTGAACTGGTTGGGGGAAAAATACTCCTACCTCTGCTGAGAATTGTCTTGGCAGACAAGTGCATTAATCACTATGCCACTATAGTAAATTTACTTTAAAAAATTACTAAAAATATGCAAATATTACAAAATTTATCCACTGGTCTGTTAGACATTTATCACAAACATTTACTTCAAAGGCTAAATATTCATGTATCTTAACAACAACAATAAAAACAACAACAACATCACACTAAAGATCACATTCCTAGTTGAGACATGCTCAAATAAGGAGTCAGCCCTACAACCATTTCATGAAATCTGGTACTGATTTCTACCATACTTTTTGAAATAAATAACCTTTGACATTCAAGTTCAAAGTTCAAACATTAGATCTCTTTCAATGTGCCATCAAAGAAAGGTTTCTGAACACTTCTGGTGGTTTACAATACCCAGGACGATGGATCCACCTGACTGATTGAAGACATTCATGTACAAAATCCTACTTCTCTGGGTGATCTGTGTTTTGTTCCTATGGATCAGAAAATAAACATTTCATTCTTATTCGGAATCAGTCACTCAGTATGAGACAACACTTAAGGTAATGGAAGTCCCTGTAGGTCAGCATGGCCGAAAGGATAGAATGTGTGTTCTTAAACATCCTGTGTGCTGATGCCGAGGTAAGGGGTTCAACCCCTACACCGGACAGTTGGACTAAAATGTTGACCTCTTGTCCTTGACTTGGGGATGTAAATTACAAATACCTCTGAAGTCGGAGTGGATTCAACTGATGGTGAGGGACACTGTTAATAGTTTTATCCCATATAGCCAGTCTCTTTCCAGCAGGACGGCCTGCTAAAAGTGCCACACAAAGCACAAACTCCGTAGCTCCAGCATTAACCTCCAGGAGTCTTAAAACAAAATTGCACTCGTGAACTAATTGATGTTGCCCAGCATCGAACCCACAATCCTCAAAGCTGCAAGGCAGGCGGCATTACCACTTCGCCACAGAGACTCCCTGGCTGCAGGGGTTTGAAATGTGAAGTATTGTACACAGACGGGTGTATCACAAGTTACTTTCCCCACAACTTTTTCCCAGAGCCCATCAGGAATATATTTTACACCTCAGCATATTCATGCAATTTTGTGTCCTGGTTTGGAACCATTTAAAATAGTTTCTGGTGTTAAACAGGTGACTGCAGCCCATGGCTTTGAATCCTCACAAAGCCCTTGGTATTTTTTTTAATCACAATATCCCTGGGTTTCCAAATGGTTACATACTTGGTTTGCCAACCAGCCACAACAGTACTTGGTTTGCCAACCAGCCACAACAGTCCTTTCCAACCAGCCACAACAGTACTTGGTTTGCCAACCAGCCACAACAGTCCTTGGTTTGCCAACCAGCCACAACAGTCCTTGGTTTGCCAGCCAGCCACAACAGTCCTTGATTTGCCAACCAGCCACAACAGTCCTTGATTTGCCAACCAGCCACAACAGTCATTGATCTGCCAACCAGCCACAACAGTCCTTGATTTTCCAACCAACCACAACAGTCCTTGATTTTCAACCAGTTGGTCCTTAGTTTTTTATCCACCACAATATTCTTTGGTTTGTCTCTGGTCTCAAAATCATGGTGTTAAAATCAGTCACTTCTTCTTTCCATTTGCTTGAAATCAGCCGACATTAGTAACTTTGTTTCCTGCTATGAACTACACTCTCTTCTGCAGACCTTGCAAGCTTCCATGGAGGTCAATATTGAGGGTTATTTCAGAACCAGTAACAATATCCCATAATAACCAGCCTCAATTACCCCTGGTTTCATCAGACTCAAAACACTTTGGCTTTCAAACACTCACAATATCTGGGTTTTCAGGTGATCTATACACCTATGGACAACGGGGAGGTGGTCGTGCGCTTGTGGGACCACGTGGAGAAGGTGGAGGTACAGATTTAGAACCTGTATGTGGAAAGAATGAGATTACGGGGAACCGGCAGGGGTTCTGGAAGAATCTCAAAACTGAAAGGGAAGACCAGGAGAACTTTAAATCTGATAGCGGTGGGAACAATTAGTAGTAGGCCTATGACTCTTCGCTGGCTGTTGAATGAGGGGACGGGGCACATATGGGAATGTCCTGAGTGCAGTGATGTCGGTTCTTAACTCAACTCAGACAATCTATTCCAGCCTGAGTCAGTCAAAACATTCCAGTAGGTCATACTCTAAAAGCCGGCTCTGTGGTGAAAGGCTTACGAACACAATTCGTAATCCTGCATACCTCATTCGAAACACAGCTGCAGGCGATTAGGAAGCAGACCACCTTGCACTGGTTTTCCTTTGATGGTATGAGTGCCGGTCAGTCAGAAAGCAATAGCAAACTGAACGTAAACTTGCCAAGAAATCACTAACAGCCAAAAAATGCTGGGGTTGACTGTGACGTCCTGTAAAGGATATGAAATTAACTTTTAACTCTAAAACAGTGTTTCTCAAACTTTTTTTTGGGGGGTTCCCTGGGAAGGTTAACCCGGTCAACAAATGCCCGTAGAAGTCGGATGTGTCGGCCTAATGGCGCAAGAACGCAGCAACAGGCACAACGCAGTCACATCCGGGGGAAAAAAATCCGGATGAACGCAGAAGAAGAAGAAACTTTTTTGGTTGATCACAATGTGGAAGAGAATAGGAAACATCACAGTGTGACAAAGGCAGCTCTATGTCCGAGTATCCGCAGGGTTAAGTGGTCAGCTCTGCAGTTGAGTAGAGCAGGGCACTCGCTTATCCCGACAGTCAGAAATGGAAGGCAAAGGCAGAGGTAAAAGACCCCAGTGTGGATGTTAAAGGTAAGGGTAAACCACCACATTATCTTTCCAAGAACTAACGCAGAGACATATTTTGAAGTCAGTGAAATGGGATGGTGGTATGGAGGAATATCATCAATAGAACAGATCCAAATCAACAAAGAGCAAGATATGTGGAGATGCATGAATATCTATGCCAGGGAGATGCATGAATATCTATGCCAACTGGCAGGGCACATGAAGATGAAGCTTACGTTCTAGAGACAGAACCATCCAGAAGGCATATTCTTACCATCATAAAATGGAGCTCTTTATTCCTTTCTAATAATTTCTGAAGCTGCTGCAAGAACATGTGGGACACTTTGCCACAATTGGATGGTTTGGTTGCTTTCAGGGCATCTTCTAGGACTTTGAGGAAATGATACTCCAGGTCATCTCCAAGGTGAAACTGGGGAAGAATATGTTATCAAATATGCAACAACAACGACAGATAAATGGAATGATTCAGTGTATAACATTGAGACCAAATAGAGGTATGTTCAGATCATGCGGGGAAACAACAGTGGCCTGAGTTCTATCTTCAGCAGTTAGTTAGTTGCATATCATTTACAGGATGTCACAGCCATCCCAAGAATTTTTGGCTTTGTGATTTTTTAGCAAATTTACGTTCAGTAGTTTGCATTGCTGAACGACTGACACTCATACCATTGTATGAAATACCAATGCAAGGCTGTCTGCTGCCAAATCACCTGCAGCTGTGTTTCAAACATGGTATGTGGGATTATGAAGTGCGCACATAACCCCTACACCACAGAACCGACAGGATTATTTTGTCCAACAAGTACATCTCTGAGGCAGGCCTAGTTTCATACAATGGGTACTGATAATTCCCATGATTTTCTGGCAGTTGTCTGGGAAGGAAAACCAGTAGGGATGAGAACTGGCTATCCCACCTTTCATGTTATGACCTAAAATATGTAAAGACCTAACAAGTCCCACCCAGCGGGCAGCATCTGTCACGGGACGACATTTACTTTGTTCATTCTCAGGGAAGTCAAGGAGCCTCAATGAATATGAAGCAAAATTCAGATCATATAAACATTACTTCCTCTCTCTCTCTCTAATGAATCTTAGAGACTGTCACACACACACACTCTCTCTCTCTCTCTCTCACACATACTCACACACAGACTCTCTCTCTCTCTCTCTCTCTCTCTCTCTCTCTCTCTCTCTCTCTCTCTCTCTCTCTCTCTCTCTCTCTCTCTCTCTCTCTCTCTCTCTCTCTCTCTCTCTCACATACACACACATTTCTGACTACACATTTATGAAGTTATAAAATCAATATACAAATTAAGTACATGTCATTTTAATTAAAGCATAATAAATAAACCATGATAAAAAGAGCAAAATGAGGGAAGGGCTAGAATGTCCACCTCAGACATTATGGGATGTGTGTTCCATCATCTGTAGGTAAACATATAAAGGACCCTTTCACACATCTTGAGGCATATTGGTATATGGTGCCTGTCCCACTTTCAAAGACCAGTCAGCATTGAGTGGGTGATGTGTAGCACTGGATGGGTGATGTGTTCAATAACAGGCAGCTGCCATTACTCCCCAGGTAATTGGTCAGGCTCAAGTTTAAAGAGTTGAGTTGAGTTGAGCTAAGAAATAACATCACTACACTCAGAACATTCCCGGTCCCCTCGTTCAACAGCGAGCGATAAGTCATACTACTAATCGTTCCCAGCACTATCTGATTGAAAGTTCTCCTTGTCTTCCCTCTTAGTTTTGAGATTCTTCCAGAACCTCTGCCGATCCCCACAATCTCATTCTTTCCACATACCAGCCTGTATACAATGTGGTATCTGTTTGGACAAATGATCTGTATTCCTTAGCCTAAAATCTCCCAGCATGCCCCAGCAATGCTATGAATCATCATCATCATGTGCCCTACCCAATGACATCTATCTCCACAGATCTCGGTCTTTGGTATTCAGGTTCAACTCTGTTGATGTTAATCCCCCATGCCAGTCAACAGTCACCCAGCATCATTTCTATCAGGTTGCGTCTGCCTCTTCTCCCATCAGTTATCTTGATATTCTCCAATGTCTCTCTGTTATCATCATATGACCAAAGAATGCTGTCTGTCTCTTTACTATTGTTGAATATAATGTGGTTTCTGAGAAAAATGTAAAGAATATCATGCACAGACAGAAAAACCAATGGCCAAGTCCTACAAGAAACAAAAGAAAACCATAAACTGATTAGAGAAATTAGATGTAAAGTCACAATTTTTTGGACATGTTATGAGAAGAACTAATTGGAGAACTTGGTGACAACTAAGTAGATTGAGGGGAAAGGTGCGCGGGGAAGGTAGAGAAGTAAATACCTTGATGGCATGGTCGAGACAAGAACACAGAGCTGATGCACAACTCTGGTGATTGTGTAAGATGGTGAAACATGACTGCCTACACTTATCGGCATGGCACATCATCATGATAATATAATCTACTTTCATTAGCCTTTCCGAGGTAATTGTTGTTAGTTACTCTGACAGTCTAAGGTATTTGAAACATATTATCTCAGAAACAACATCTCAGTTGCTTCCATGCTCTTCCTAATTTATTCTTTCACATTCCAACATTCAATGTCATACAGCAAAACAGGTTCTATATAACATCTCAATACTCTCTTTCTAACATTTAATGATAGTGAGGTATCAGAAAAGAAAATTTTTATCTTCTGAAATACAGCTTCTGCTTGACCAATTCTGCTCTTAATCTCTGTCATACATCTTCCATGGGATTTTGTGTGTATGTGTGCATTCGCTCGCTTTAAATTTAAGCGAAGTCCAGGTCCCGTGCGACTACTTCTAGTGTACTGGACTAATATTTGCATGTAGATTAGCTTTCCCTATTACTTGTGTCCCTCACCATCAGGTGAACGCACTCCGACTTCAGAGGTACTTGTAATTTATGTCCACAAGTCTAGGATGAGAAGTCAGCATTTTAGTTCAACTAACTGGTGTAGGGGTTGAACCGTTACCTCAGCATCAGCACACAGGAAGTTTAAGAGCAAGTGCTCTTATCCATTCAGCCATGCTGACCTACATCCACCTGATGTAAGACTGCCCTGGGTATCTGAGCAACCACTAAACAGAAACTGCACACCAACCTTTGTGAAAGTATCATATATAGCAGCAAACGCTGGCTCTTTGTCTTCATAAAACATGCGTTCTGGAACCATGCAGCACCGACACTCCTTGCCGCTCTGCCTCTTTGCAGTTGCTCATGTACTGCAATGGTCACTCTGTAGTTCCACGGACAGGACATCAGGTACAGTTGTTCTGGAAAATATCATCCTTATATATATCGTATTCAATGCTATCCACCTACATAGACAGACTGGAGAGACACATAGAAATAGGATAACAGAATATATCCTGAAATGGGTGGATAAAGTTAAAGAATATTCTGGACATCTGATTAAACTGACCAATGTAAAACAGACTGCAATGTCCAAGCACAATATCTGTTGGACTCCAGGCATGTAACTGACAAAGACAATGTATACTACGTGTTGCACCACACACTAAACCGATGCATGTTGAAATGAGCACAGGCAGCCATGATACACATGTAAATCCCAATTATTTAAACAAGAAGACAAGACAGACAGTTTCAAATTACTATGGCAATACTGATATTGATACATACATTTCACATGTTTTTAGATATCTCTCTATTTTTTTGCCCTGTCAGTCCCAGAGGAAGGACTTTCTAGTTACACTATACTCAGGTCTGCTCAATGTTATGTCCTAACCAGTACCAGTGTCTTTACCTCACCTCCTAATTTGCTGACATCTGTGTACTTCTCTCTGTAATCCCCGCATTAGTGATTCTGTCATATCAGTTGAGTTCTTCTATTGTGTGCGAGCCCCAGTTCATGAATATTGATAGTCTATTAGTCATTGTTTTAGATATTCTCCATGTGTTGGATCCATGCGCCACTGATTTAACATTAGAGTTAAATATTCTAAGTTTACTTTCTTTTGTTTTCCCACAAATTTCCAAGTACTGTCTCTTTTGCCCTCTTTATTCTGATTTTAATAACTGTATATGTTTCCCCCAGCCGGCTCCGTGGCCGAGGGGTTAGCAGCTTTCTCCGCTAACCCCGAATATTCTCGTCACGTGACGCGACGAGAATTAGCAGTGGTTCGAATCGCAAAAGTGACTTATGAGAGTATGGAGCCGGTCGCTCAGAAAGTCGTGGCGTGCTGATGAGCGTAATCTAGCCAAGGAATCAACATACAGCTGAAAGATGCTGGTGTTGACCGCAATATCCTAAAACAGGATGGAAACGCGGGAAAAAAAAAAAAAAAATATGTTTCCCCCAAGTTCTCTACATTGCTACCTATATTAGTGTACGATACTCTCTTGAAGTTGAGTTTTAACATGGGATATTAGGTTATCATTTTGACTGATTTATTCCCATTATCTCTGAGTTTTCCCTATGAACTTTTAGACCTAAATGTTGTGACCTCACATCAAGTATGTTTAGTTTACCTTGGCATTTGAAATTATCTGCTCGAGTGAGTGCTTATATTTTCTCAACCCTTATCAGAACTCTCCTGGCAATCACTAGCAATGATACAAAAAGTTATTTGCATTTACTTTACAGAACGTCACAGTCAACCCCAGCATTTTTTGGCTGTTTGTGATTTCTTGACAAATTTACGTTCAGTAGTTTGCCATGGCTTTCTGAATGACTGGCACTTATACCATTTTATAAAAACCAATGCCAGGGGGTCTGTTGCCAAATTTCCCGCAGCAGTGTTTTGAATAAAGTATGCAGGATTATGAATTGTGTCAGTAACCCCTCCGCCACAGAGCCGGTAATGATACAAAGCATTGTAACAATAGCTATTTTTTTAGGTCATAGGGCGAGAAGAATGTAATTATTATCATACCAACCTGGGTGTGCCGCGAAAAAAATGTTGATGAGATCTTGGTCGCCCCAGGGAATCATGAGACGGTACTGCTCATAAAAGCTCTGCATATCGGAGAGCCACGACGTCTGCCGCAGACGTGTCAAGTTCATCAACATGACACCAGAATTGACACCTGCAACATAACACCAGAATTGACACCTGCAGGTTAACACATTGCTATTAGAACATGCGTACACAGTGAAAACACAAACAATATATTGCACAGTTTATTGCCGGGCATATTTTGCTGTACCTCGTCATATGCATACTGCAGAAACAACTCAACATATACACACCTTAAATGTTTTTGTGGTGAATACATTCTGAAAAAGTAAAGAATAAAATGTATAATTCTTTTATGTAGTCACCACTGTCTTCAATGCAAGTCCCCCAGCACGGATAAAGTGCTTGGATTCCTGTAGAAAAAAATTATCTTGGTCGCATGTGTAACCACTCATGCACTAACTGCTGTACATCTTCGCAGAAGTAACACCATTTTGAAACTTCCTATTTCTCTCATACACTTGCTGGATTGACAGGCATCCATCACCATACTGGACCGTCATTCACCGATGAATTTCTATAGGTTTCACCCCTTCACTGATTAAAAAATGAAAGGTGCGTGCGTTTCAAAATTGGGGTGGCCATTTTTAAACTGTCCTTATGTCACCTTGTTCGTCTGCAACATGATGTCATGTGCTTAACCCTCTTGACATCCTTAACAACAATATTGACAAGTTACAAGCCAATGGCATGGTTATTGTAATTTCTATCACACTTTTAGGGTTTTCATGTGAAGCTCCTCGCATTAAAGCAATGTAATCAATCGGCAGAACAGTGAAGGAATACTGCTGTGCCGCCATCTTGATAACAAGTAGCCTGACTATGGAGGACATGGCAGTAACTAAAGCAATAGCCTGGCTGGAGATACAGACTTTCACCCAGACATGCTTTCTCAATGACTCAATGAGTATGCTCAGGAAGACTGAGATGGGCTGGGTTCGAAGACAGTGGGTGGAGCATCTGAGTAGGTCAAGGCTGATAAAAACCGAGCTTATTTTTGTGACAGTCATGAAAGTAATAAAGTTAGTTAGTTAGTCGACAGATCATCCTCATTGCACATCGAATCATTCAGTCCATAAGGGCTCGGATCCCCTCCTCAGCAAATCCCGCAGCGTGTAGCGGCTAACGACGCCAGTTCTGTGTTGGTTTATCAATCTTCTTTGGCTTCCTGCGTAGTGTTCTTGTTTGGCCACCCCTCTTTTAATTTGCTGCTCTCGCAGTCTGGCCATTGTTGTAGATTCACAGTCATCACTTGGTTCTCGCAAAAGTCTTACTTCTCGTAGAGAGTAATAAAGAAAATGAACAAGCTAACAGGGTTTTGGGCCAGGTTACTGTGGGAAGCAGACCAGCACTGGACCTGCTGATATAGTGAATGTCCTCAGAGAGGCAGGGAGATGAAACAAATCAAGTGATGACTGTGAATCAGCAACCCTGACTAGATCGCAAGAGCATGAAATTAAAAGGGGTAAAGCCAGACAAGAGCGTTATGCAGTCGGCCAAAGAAGAACAGTCAACCAACACAGAACTCGTCACTGACCGCTTCGCGCTGAGTGAGATGCTGAGGATGAGATTCAAGCACTTATGGGCTTAATGGTTCGATGTAAAGTTAGGGTAATCTGACAACGGACTAACTAATTAATCCTTATAGCTAAAATACACAACACACTGTCATATGTTTCACTGTCAGCCATAGCACACATCTATTAGACTCTGGGGCGTGGCTGACATAGAGAATGCTTTCCATGTTTGCCACACATAACTAACTATCGTTGAAATTTGCAGAGATAGTTGCAATACACATGCGTAAACCGCAACTACGCCCCCAAAAAAACCAAGATATTGATATCTCTTCAACATCAACACTACCGTGGTAACACCAACAGTGGAACATATGACATTTTATTCTGATTTCAGCTATATGATCTCATTATGTTGCTTTAAAGTTAATTCTGCAGTATGCACTGACAAGATACAGTGAAATATGCCCGCCAATAAATTGTTAAATATATTGTGGGTGTCTTCATTATTCAAATATTCAGACTTTTGTATTGGCATTGTGGCAGCGGCATTATGCATAGTATACCTGTGCGGGCTGTTGGTTTGTCAAAACTCCTGTTTGTTCCACTTTTCACATGGGGCAGTGAGGAGCATTTTGTTTGATATTCACTGCCACAGGAATGGAGCATTATGGGGCAACCCTTTGCCGTGAAGTTGGAACCACGACTAACTGACTAACTATTATTAAAATATCTACACAGCTTTCAAGAAAATGAGGAGCTGCAGTAATGCAGTGGCTAGCACACAAGCCTTCTGACCCAGTAGTCACAAGTTCAAATTCACATGGAGGCAGATAATAACACGAGCTCCCAGGTTAACCCAGTCTAAAATGGATATCATAAAATGCCTTGGGAAGTGAAGGCAGCTGGCGTGATACTGACCACATCACTCATCAAGTGCTGACTGGTCTAAAAAGAAATTGGTGCTAGCACTTTATAGCCATTACCTTCATGGGTCCTTGACTTAACTACTAACATGTACTGTGTGCACTTGTTTAAAAAATATTAGATGTATATCCTTTACAGTACGTCGCAGTCAACCCCAGCATTTTTTGCCTGTTTGTGATCTCTTGGCAAGTTTACGTTCAGTTGTTTGCCATTGCTTTCAGAACGACCGGCACTCATATCATTCTACAAAAGGCAGTCTGCTGTGCACCTACTGCTTTCATCTAAATGTATTGAATTGAGTTGAGTCAAGAACTGATACTACTGCACTCAGGGCATTTCCATTAGCACTCGGTCATCAACTTCAACAGCCAGCAGAGAGTTCCAATACCAATAGTGCCCGTTGCAATCTGATTATATGTTCATCTTGCTTTACCTCTGATGGATGACTGTCTACCAGATCCTCTGACCATCCCCTAAATCATCTAAATGAAACAACCAGCCATTTCACTGAAAGTCACACACTCTCAAACAAAGAGTATAGAAAACAAGGGTTGCCTGCTTGCTACCAAGCTAACACTGGACTCTGAATGAATACAAAATATAATAGGGAAACTCAATGAAAGGAAAAATACACACAGGTACAAGCGGATGTTTCTACTGTAGTCTTTGTCAATGAAAATATACAGTTAGTTGCATATCCTTTACAGGACATCGCAGTCAACACCAGCATTTTTTGGCTATTTGTGATTTCTTGGCAAGTTTACATTCAGTAGTTTGCCATAGTTTCTGAATGACTGGCACTCATACCATTATATGAAAACCAACACAAGACGGCCTGCTGCCAAATTGCCGCAGCTGTGTTTCAATTGCGGTATGCGGGATTTAAAAAAGTTGCTTAAAATTCGACAGGGTCGACTTCATTACACCGAGTTTTTATCCCATATAGCTCAGTCTCTTTCTGCAGTGCGAAAAGCGCCGCACAAAGCACGAACTCCGTAGCTCCAGCGCGGACCTCCAGGAGTCTCAGAAAAAAAAAGAAATCATGAACCGAAGGATGCAGCCCGGAATCGAACCCACAACCTTCGGAGCCCGAGTCAGTTGGCCTGACCACTTCATCATGGAGACTCCTGTGCGCGATTACAAATTGCATCCATAACCCCTTCGCAATAGAGCCGAACAATCAAACAAAAACAAACCAAAACAAGAAGAAAACAAAAATACTTATCTGGAAAACTGAAGTGCACAAATCATAAAAATCTAATTCATATTTTTCTATACAATAGTACACATTTACAAGCAAAATTACTGTCATCAGGACCATGAGGGAGCTGCTGGAGGTGGCAAATGATAGGACAGACTGGCATGAGTTGGCTGAGGGCCTACAATGGGTGTCTTAAAGTGCCTGTCCGCTAAACGAAACGGGACCAAACACTAAAAAGCATCGAAATCAGAACTCGTTAACAGAACGATTCAGAACAGCATACTCAAGTGAAGCAAACGATTTTCCAGACGTTTATTTCCGCCACCGGTACAAGGATTAAACTCTGGCAGAAACGTAGACTGATCCCTATCCGCAGGATTGGCACCTACTCAAATAACATCCACCCCTGAGCTCCCAGTCCAGCTCGTTGCCCTTGAAGCCTTCCTATCCATCTTCAGTTCAAACGCTTGGATAATAAAATCAGTCTAGGTGGATTTCCATTCCCGGTCCTTTTCACTGTTGTGTCGTCCTCAATAAATTCCTGCCGGACTCCCCTGCTGTCTCATCCCGAAATCACTACATCCAGGTGTCACCTTCACATTGAGCCTTCAGAAACACATCTTGTCCATATAGCGAAATCACAGCGTCTCCCGTTGCCGTCCTATGACGTTGCCCACATTGTCCTTAGTTTCTCATAGTCGTCCAGTTTTGTGACTTGTCTGGGAAAATCCTTTCCTTCTCTTATTTTCTATTTGGTGGCGCGTGCCGCTATGTGGCAATGGGGGATAAAGGGCAGATGAAGTGTATGTATGACAGGTTCTTCTTTACCTCCTGTACATGACTGCTAACGGGTTATGGACGCAATTTGCAATCCTGCATACCGTGTTCGAAACACAGCTGCGGGGGATTTGGAAACAAACCACCTTGCGTTGGTTCACCATTCAAAGGTATGAGTGTCCATCATTCAGAAAGCAATAGCAAACTACTGAATGTAAACGTGCCAAGAAATCATAAACAGCTGAAAAAGGCTGGGGTCGACTGCCACGTCCTGTACAGGATATGAAACTAACTTTTAAGAAATATGACTGCTAGACATCTGATTTGAAATGCAGAGACTAAGAAACACACTGACATCACTGACTTTCTCTGATAAGACTGTCCTGAAAACAACCATCTCAGATGGATCAGAACCTGGCACTTTAGAGATGGATGGGCCACCTCTCAGCCAGCCAACTCACTAAAATCTTAAGGTCCTCTCTTCATTTTTTCACCCTTTATCCTCCACTGGGGCAAAGGCCCAGAACCAACTCACTCCAAGCTCTCCTATCTAGCTTGCTATCCGATTCATCTCCATCCTCCTCTACTCCTATACTCTAACAAAAAGAAGTACAACAAAAACAAGCAAAATAAATACAAAACTGGGTTAGCAATAAGAACAGATTCAAACAAAACAATGTAAGGGCACACAGACACTTAAAACAAAACAATGTAAGGGCACACAGACACTTAAAACAAAACAATGTAAGGGCACACAGACACTTAAAACAAACACAATGTAAGGGCACACAGACACTTAAAACAAAACAATGTAAGGGCACACAGACACTTAAAACAAAACATGTAAGGGCACACAGACACTTAAAACAAAACAATGTAAGGGCACACAGACACTTAAAACAAAACAATGTAAGGGCACACAGACACTTAAAAACAAAACAATGTAAGGGCACACAGACACTTAAAACAAAACAATGTAAGGGCACACAGACACTTAAAACAAACAATGTAAGGGCACACAGACACTTAAAAACAAAACAATGTAAGGGCACACAGACCTTAAAACAAAACAATGTAAGGGCACACAGACACTTAAAACAAACAATGTAAGGGCACACAGACACTTAAAACAAAACAATGTAAGGGCACACAGACACTTAAAACAAAACAATGTAAGGGCACACAGACACTGAAAAAAAAACAATGTAAGGGCACACAGACCTTAAACAATAAAACAATGTAAGGGCCACACAGACACTTAAAACAAAACAATGTAAGGGCACACAGACACTTAAAACAAGTTACCAAATTGTCCATAGAATGGATGGTTGGCAAATCTGTTGTACCAGCCAGCTGTACCATCTTCTGCCTCACTGACTAAGCCTGCAAGCTGTTTCTCGTTGAACAGGGCAAAGTGGGACCACAGATCAGCAAGTGATTGGAAAAACAGCGTATCTGTGTCTACGTAGATCAAGCTGTCGACAGACTTGAGGAGATCCTGAAATATTATTCAATAACCTGAATTAAGCTGTCAGCAAGACTTGAGAAAATCCTGAAATATTACCAGTACCCTGAAACTGAGAAAATCCTGAAATATTACACAATACCCTGAATTAAGCTGGTAACTGTGGCCCAAGGGCAGTGAATGCATTTAACAATTCCCTGACATACGGACTGAATGTAAACTTGGAGGAAGTGTTATGATAGAGGACATTGGTGAGGTCTGTGCAGCCAACTGGCTACTGGATCAATAAGTAACCATACTCTTTATCATCTTCTAATGGAGATGCAGCACACAGGGGCATATCTAGAGTGTTGTAACGTTGGTGTTGAGTTGAGTTGAGATGAGTTGAGTTGAGTTGAGTTGAGTTGAGTTGAGTTGAGTTGAGTTGAGTTGAGTTCAGCTGAGTTGAGCTAAGAACCGACTTATACTGCACTCAGGACATTTCCATATGTGCTCCATCCCCTTGTTCAACAACAGCCAGCGAAGTGTCATACAACTAATTGTTCCAACTGCTATCTGATTGACAGTTCTCCTGGTCTTCCCTCTCAGTTGTGAGATTCTTCCAGAACCCCTGCCGATCCCACAAAATCTCATTCTTTCCACATACAGGTTCTCAATCTGTTTCACAAGCCTTCTCCACCTGGTCACACAGGCGCTTGACTACCCCCCACCCTCTCCATAGGTAATCTACCACCAAGAGGTGCATTCCCTGCTAGCTATCAGCCTGTTCATTTCCCCGCACTCCCACATGGACAGGGCAAAAAATCCATACAATTCTCACAATATTTGACCTTTGAAGTGAGGATAACAATTCCACACAAAACATTCCTTTTCCACCTTACTAAGCATACTGCTTGAGTTCGTAATAAATACAATGTGTGTTGCAGTGGTCTCCTCTAACCAATGGAATGCCGCAGTGCCTGCTTTCACCTCCATTCTCATGCTGGAGGTCGAGTAACAAACTGACAATTCTCAACAGTCAACATCACTTGCTTTATGATGACCATGAAGATGATGATGATGGCATTGATATGACCCTTTTTTAAATGCTTCTAGCTTTTTCTTATCACTTTGCTGGTAGTCCATGCTTTTTAACCTTCCTCTTCTTTGTACGACTTCAGACGTTAACCTGGATGTATTTTTTTAAAATGGCAGTCAATTTGAGGTTGTTGAAACCTCCATAAGGTTATCCTCAAACAGAGCAGTTGTGGACCAAAGTAACTTTCTCTGGTCTGCATATGCTGGACATTCTTAAAATTTTTTTTTAACCATCAATTTACCTATTCCACAATTACATTCATCAAATCTCCTATCTTTGGTTTATTGGACAAGTGGTATTTCTGCCTATTGTGTCCTATGTAGAGTTTATGATTATGTCTTCTCTTTCCAAGCCTCAAAATATTACTGACCATAAGCACGTAAACAGGATTTTTGTTGTAATTCAATAATTACACTCTCTGATACCAGTACTTTCAAATTTCTATGAGATCTTCTTCTTCTGCGTTCGCTTGGAATGTTGTTTTAGACATAACTGCGTTGTGCCTGTTTACAGCAGAGCTGCGATATTTGCACCTTCCAACTTCTTCAGGCACTTGTTGACTGGGTTACCTTCCCAGATTTCTTTGAGATTATTATGATAAATAATCAAAGAAAAGCACTCCAGATAAAAGTATAAGTGCTTGGTCTCTCCTAGCAGAAAGCAATGAGTATAATTGCTGATTGCCCCTATTGCAAGATGGTAAGCTACAGATTGGAACTATCCTTGCTTGTGGTACAGCTAACAACTCCATACTGCTTCTCTCTAACCATCACGTGGAAGGTCCTTCGCAGAACACTCCTCTCAACATGGCCTGCCAATTAGACTCTCAATCCTTTGATAGTTCCCCTGCCTCATGCATTTTCAAGCCCAAGGGGTCTTCAATCTCCTGTGTCCATCTCTGTGCTGATCGGCTCCAGCCTCTTCCTCCAGGAAGCATGCCTTCCATTGCTGTTCTTCCCAAACTAGAGGCATTTAATACAGCCTCATTACTTTAGTGTCCGAGACATCAGTTACTCAGTCGGGGTTCCAAATTCACAGCAAATGGTCACCCACCATGCTCCATTCCTGTGCCAGTGAATATCACACAAAATGCTCCTCATAACCCCATGTGAAAAGTGGAATAAACAGCAGTACTGATAACCCAACAGCATACACAGGCAAGTACATGCATAAAAGGTCGCTGCCAGAATGCCAACACAACAGTCCGCCACGAAAATAACAATTTATGCGGTAGTCACCAGAAATACAGCAACTTCACACACATTACTGCATAATGCAAAACTAAATAGTTCAGCAACCGGCCACCGCCACTTTCCAAACATGCAGTTCACAAAACAAACAACCACGGACAGATATAAAAGTACTCCACATGAAATCCACAGCTTACAGTGTCGCTCCAAGCACTCAAATCAGTAGCTGGGCAATGGAACCATGTACTACCAATCCAACTTGAGGAAAATGCATAAGCAAGATGTAACCAGAAGCAAACAATTCCCGAGGCCTTAACAGCTCAACTGCCTATCCACCATATTGGACTGGAAAACTGAGACATGAAGCTGTTTATGAGCCAGTTTTCTTTCATGTTCAGATCTTGTGGATAGTAATATTTTTCTTCTTCTTGACCCTCAGCATTCCAAGATTGTTTCCCTGAATTTCTCTGTAATAGTATATGTTTTTTTAAAATCTTTTTCAATCATCTTGAGATGCCAATATGAATAAATACAAAGCAAGCAGTGGTCAACTTGAGCTTGTTGACATCTCCATAAGGTTTGTCTTCAAATGGAATGGTTGTAGGCCAGAATAGTTTTCTCTATTCTGCTTATGTTGGACACTCCTGAGCAAATGTTTAGCTGTCATTTTTCCAGTTCTGTAGCGAAGGGGTTACGGACACAATTCGTAATCCTGCATACCCACGTTCGAAACAATGCTGTGGACGATTGGGCAGCAGACCCCCTTTCGTTGGTTTTTTATGAAATTGTATAGGTGGTGGTTGTTCAGAAAGCAATGGCAAACTACTGAATGTAAACTTACCCAGGAATCATGAAGTGCTAAAAAATGCTGGGGATTACTGCCACATCCTGTAAATGATATGCAACAATTATATTCACCAGTGTCTCTTATCTTTAGTTTATTTTAAAAAAGTTTATATTATGTTCTGCAGGACATCACCAATTATAATTAGCAGAAAGTCATCTGATAAAAATAAACCAATAGAAATCCTTACCGGAAGAAACAGCCTCTGAGAGGCACATGGTTTAAACAGTTTTTTCCAGGAGTCTGATGTGGCACTGCTGGGAAATGTCACTGTATAAATTCTGTATGCTATATTCTGTCTATAGACTTTGGGCCACAAGTTTAACTGAAAGAGACAGAGTGCTTCATATGTAGAGAAATATGGTGTTATTATACAAGCTACAAAATATACATGATGCTTTTGATAGAGATTACACCGCATGTGGGCAATTTATCATATATGCTACAAATTATATAAACTATTTATCATATAGGCTACCAATTAGATAAGTAACTTATCTTGTAGGATACAAATTATTCAGTCAAACTTGTCATATATGCTCCATTAGACTGCCGCATATTCATACCACAGGTATGTCGGTTACAAAAGCATACCCAGAGGCATGAAATGGAATATTGCTTGGATAGCAAATCCATTACATGGAACGTCTGAATCAAAAGCCCACTGCGTGGGCTTCCATAAAAGGTGGGAAGTGTCCTTAATGGCACGAAATGGAATATTGCATGGATAGCAAATCCATTACGTGGAAAGTCCAAATCGAAAGCTCAATGTGTGGACGTCATCTGCAGACTGCATTCTTCTGGTTTCCGGAAGAACAGCCTATGGTGAACGGAAGGCCCAATATATGGAAGTGAGGCTAAGCAGCCATGTGTAGGACATGACGATTCCTTGGGTGAGCCCAGTACCAGAGCGCTGCAAGTATGGAAGCCTCCTTGGATGGCAGGGAATGCCCATGGTCTGCCCCTGCCTTCCCTTGAGGGCTGACCAGGATGTCTTTGGCTGTTCTATATGGGCCAGCTGGGATAGGGGATAACACCACAACAGTGAGAGTCAAACGTCCTAAGAAACCCCCAGGGAAGGTTAACCCGGTCAACAAATGCTCGCAGAAGTCAGATATGTCAGCCTAACGGCGCAAGAACGCAGCTCTGCTGTAAACAGAAACAATGCAATCACGTCCAGGAAAAAAAACTCCGGATGAACGCAACAGATATATGCTACAAATTATATAGACTATTTATCATATAGGCTACACATTGTACAGGCAACTTATCACATAGGCTACAAATTACATAGGTTAAAAATTATTTAGACAACTTACCATTTGGCTACAAATTATATAGACAACTTATTGCAGAGGCTACAGATTATGCAGGCAACTTATCCCACAGGTTACAAATAATATAGGCTACAAATTATGCAGGCAACTTATCCCATATTATTATATTAAGTTGCATATCCTTTGCAGGACGTTGCAGTCAACATCAGCATGTTTTGCTGTTGTGATATCTTTCAAAGTTTACATTCAGAAGTTTGCTATTGCTATCTGAATGACCGACACCCATACCATTTAGTAAAAAGCAACGAAAAGTGGTCTGCTGCCCAATCGCGTGCAGCTGTGTTTCGAACATGGGTATATGGAATCATGAACTGCGTCCATAACCCCTTCACCACAGAGCCGGCACTTATCCCATTGGTTACACATTACATAGACAACTTATCATCTGGTTACACACTACATAGACAACTTATCACGTAGGCTACAGATTATATTGGCATCTTATTCTATATGTTACAAATTATATAAACAACTTATTATATAAGCATCCATTTTTGGCTGGGTGGACCTGGGAGCGTTGGTTAAGTTTTAAGATCTGCCGCAATGCTGATTCAAAATCAGGATCACCAGACCAAACATCTGCGGCTCAGAGGAAGACAGTTCCACAATTCCGGGTCAAAGGTTAAATATTAGCCACAGGCAATTAAGGAGCAGACCACATTGTGTTGATTTTGGTGGTATGAGTGTTGGTTATTCATAAAGCAGTGGCAAACTACTGAATGTAACAACTGCCTCGTAAATCACAACCAACCAATAAATGATGGGATTGATTGCAACATCTTGTAAAAGGACATGCAACCAACTTTTAACAAATATATGTCAGTTTCCTGTGGATTTTGTAAACAAGCATGTTGTAAGTGATTTCAGAGTGTGGAGGAAGAAGTTCAGGGCCCACTGGCATTTGAATAACAAATACAATTATAACTATAACAAACATCAGAATACACCCCTGGACAACAACATAGTAAGAATAGCTATATAACAATGAAATGGGGGAGTTTGGTAGCAGGTCAGAGGGTTGGATCTACAGAGGTTCAAACACAGATCAGCAATGTTGAAAAGTGATCCCAAAGGCAACTGACTCCAAATTCCATGTTAATTCAACAGCAGTAAATCGAGGTCAGAATCCGTGTCCTGATGCCAAACCAATGAATGATAATAATGAGTAGTGATGTCAATCCAAGCAGAGGCCACGACCTGACCTCTGACACGATGTTAAGAGTGAAACATATACACATGCAAACAAAACTTATCAGAGGTATAGACGACACCTGACAATACCTGATCTCGGAAGAACTCGTGGTGCCGTGGTTCAGTGATGATATGAAACACCATGGGAATGGATGAATGGGTGACCATGGCCGCAGATTTCAGCATCACCATGGTCTCTTCCCCCCGTTTATCACACACCACTACACACAGGTGGACCGCACTGCCGTGCGGTTGTTGAGGGCTGTAGACACAGAAGAAAGAGCACACAGTATTATTTTTACATCACACTACTACAGACTGGGAGCTGTGATCATGCAGTGGTTAGCACGCTTGCCCGTCAGCCTGGTGGTTATGTGTTCAAACTCCCATTAAAGCGTAAATTTTTTTTCTGTCCATTCACTGGGGCTTAAAGGTAACCCAGGATAAAGTGGACACTTCCATGTAACCCAGGATAAAGTGAACACTTCCATGTAACCCAGGATAAAGTGAACACTTCCATATAACCCAGGATAAAGTGAACACTTCCATGTAACCCAGGATAAAGTGGACACTTCCATGTAACCCAGGATAAAGTGGACACTTCCATGTAACCCAGGATAAAGTGGACACTTCTACGTAACCCAGGATAAAGTGAACACTTCCATATAACCCAGGCTAAAGTGAACACTTCCATATAACCCAGGATAAAGTGAACACTTCCATGTAACCCAGAATAAAGTGGACACTTCCAAGTAACCCAGGATAAAGTGGACACTTCCACGTAACCCAGGATAAAGTGAACACTTCCATATAACCCAGGATAAAGTGAACACTTCCATGTAACCCAGGATAAAGCGGACACTTCCACGTAACCCAGGATAAAGTGAACACTTCCATATAACCCAGGATAAAGTGAACACTTCCATGTAACCCAGGATAAAGTGGACACTTCCACGTAACCCTGGATAAAGTGAACACTTCCATGTAACCCAGGATAAAGTGGACACTTCCATGTAACCCATGATAAAGTGGACACTTCTACGTAACCCAGGATAAAGTGGACACCAGGAAATTTCATAGGAAGCAAAAGTGGCTGGCATGGCATTTATCCCAATGCCTATCAAATGTTGATCAGTCTAAACATATAAGGCTAGCACCATATACCCTGAAACACCTCACAGTGTTGAAAAGGGTATTCTACTTACTATTCATTCATTCATTCAGTAGCATGTCCTTTGCAGAACCTCGCTCCCATAACACCTTCCGAACTTCTCAATCACAAGCAAGATGTCCCGCGTCCGATACACCCATCTGGAGATCATCCGCCACATCCTGCACCCATCTTCTCTTTGGGCCTTCCTCTTCCTCTCTTCCCAGGCATATACCCCTCCATTATTGTTCTCTCCAAACTTTCATGACGTTTCAAGTGACCAAAATATATCAATTTTCTTTGTTTTATCGTCTTTAATAGCCAACCTCTCTTCAATATTCAGCTCTTGAAGTATGGATGCATTTGTTCTTTTCTTTACCCAAGGTATTCTTAGAACCTATCTATAACATTCATATTTAAATGCATTTATGCGCTGTTCAGCTTGTTTAGTAACTGTCCAGGTCTCGCAGGCGTATGTTGCAATGGAAAGATGCATGCTCTTAAAAATCTAATTTTTGTAGTTCTATCTGTCCACTCCATAATTTATTCAGTTGTTTTAGTCTTTGAAGAGCACTGATAGTCGTCGTTTAATTTCTTTATTGTGTCACATGTTGTTGGTAATCAATGACCCAAGATATTCAAAATTTTCCACCACCTCCAATCTTTTCCTCATTACATATATTTCTTTCTCCATAGTAGTTTTATCTGTATGCATTATGTTTTGCTATGTTAAGATATAAGTTGTGATTTTCACTATTTCTTTGGGTTGAGGTTATTAGGTTTTCTATACCAGTCTGTGATGTGGATAGTAATACTGTATCATCAGCATATTCGAATCTCTGATATTTCATGACCATCTATATTTAGGGTGTATTTTTAATGACTGTGTGGTTTTTGAAAATATTGCTGTTCCAAGTTTTGTATTCAGCCTCTGTGAACTCATGCAACATAAAAGGTAAATACAAAACTTGGAATGGCAATACTTTCAAAAAAACCACAGTCATTAAAAATACACCCTTACTTAACACAGGTGGACTGTCATGTGGTTGGATGGTTGGCAATCCTGGAACACTGTGAGTTTTCACTCTAAAGTCCACAGCACAGATATTCAGATCATCTGAGTCCTGAAGAGGTCCTTCATCTGTTGGAGTGAGGAAGGTATAGAGACTTTCCCTCCCAAGGATGTGAGGTTTGGTGACAGAGTTTTCTCACAAGTTTTAATTTTTGCTTACAGTTAAGAGTTAATTTCTTGTTCGTTTTCAAAACTATGGCCTTAAAAAGAGGCTTATCACCATGTAAGTGGCCCTTTGTAGAACACTACTCTCATTATGAACTCTGTTCGCACATCTTTGGATTGTCATGCCCAAGATGTCTGCAATTTCCTTTGTCCACCGTCACCCCTTCTTAAAGGAATCATGTCTTTCATCACCGTTATTTTGCTAGCCATTGTGACATTTAATATGGCCAAAGATTCCAGTTTGCGGAATTTGATGCTGCTTATAAACCCGTTTTCTTGATGTTCAGATCCTGCAGAATGTCAGCATTTTTCTTCTTCTTGTTATACAATATTATAAGAAATTTTCTGTAACATTTAAGTTCAAAAGCTACGATCTTCTCGCTTAATGATTGCAAAATGGTTCATGACTCCCTACCAATTGATGCCACAGGACAGATTTAATGTGGTTATAAAGGTGATATTTAAAATATATAACCAGAAGTTTGACAATGTGAAACATGAGGAAATAAGAAAACTACTAGAACAACTAAATATTAATGGCAAAGATCTGTGAATAACAAAGAACAATATTGGCAGCAAGCTACAGACATAAGAATCAACAACCTGTTAGGAACATTACATTGCATAAAGAATTGTGACAGAAAAGGTTGTATAATGTCTCCTGATTTTTTCTCATTGTACATATAATGAGATATACAGAAATTATGTCAGGGATCCTGGTTGTGGACATAATATAAATACTCACATTATACTGATGACACCATCTTGACAGCAACAAGTCAGAAAGTGATAGACAGTGTGAATCAAAGGACAACCAAAGTCATGGTGATATGAAAGAAACAGTTCGTGACTAAATGTACAATTAAAGTAAATGACATTATTTTAGGGCAAATACAGAAATTCAAATATCTAGGCACATCAATAACATCAGATGGAAGATGCATCACTGAGTTAAAGAACAGAATAGGACAAGCAAAAGCTGCATTCTATCAAATGAAGAACATTTTATGCAATTAGCCCTTATCCTGGACAATTAGTACACAAACAATAAAATCCGTAGAAGCATTGGAGATGTGGAAATATTGAAGAATGCTGAAAATTACTTGGACAGCCAAAATATAATCAGAACATTCTGAGGGAGGCTAAGTTGCAAGGACAGCTTATCACAAACATCAGAAAGAGGTAGTCATTATTTTCGGCCACATTATAAGAAGACAAAATCAGAACATTTTGTGACAACTGGAAAGATTTATGGAAAGAGAGATGGAGGAAAACAATAAAAGAAAAATATTCTTGAGCTTTGCGTCATGGCACAGAAGAAAGCCAACACACCAAAACTGATACATGCTGTTGGACATTGCAAGATGTGAGAAGCATGATTGCCCATGCCAGTCAACAAGGTACTTGTTGATGGTGATACCCAGAAAAAACATGAAAAAAGAAGTTCTGTAGAGGTTATCACATCTTGAACCCTTGGAATTACTGGCCCCAAAAACTGGTTTCTCACTTGGAATTACTGGTACCAAAAACTGGTCCCTCAGCCTTTAAGAAGAGTTCCACCACATCCCTCAACTATAGAATGAGTCAAAAACATAATACAATTATCAATTCTATGACATTATCGTTAGTTATACCTCTGTATAACTGGATCAAGCCTCATATCTTGAAATGTGGCATTTGGCTGTTCCTTGTTCTCGTCTGGAAGCTTGTCAAGTGGTGCTGATTGCAATCTAGAGCTGTTGCGTCCGCTTCCATCTTTACTAACATACACACTAGAAACTACTGCCCCAGTGACTGTCTCATTAGCAACAAGGTCATGATGAAAACTGATGTTGTGAAGCCTCATTTGAAGGATAGTCTTGTTCATGCCCGTGTCTCTAACAAGGGTGTCAAGCATTTGATGGTACTCTTTCAAAATCTGTTATTCTCAACTCTGTTCCCCAAGTCTTGATTGTTGACGAGGTAAAACAAATATTCCTACACCCAAGACCACAGTTACACCAATCTTAAAGAGCATTCTACGATTCATTTGGGCTGCTTTAGTATAGTGGCATCTAAGGTGTCTGGAGCTTCCAGCCTGACTGTTATTGCTGAAGTTATTCCCTAAGGATAAGAAATGGACATCTGATATTAACAGGTTATTTCCTAAGGATAATAAATAGAAGTTTAATATTACAAATTTATTTTCTAAGTTAAGAAATAGAAGTCTCATTATAAAAAGTTATTTCCTAAAGATAAGAAATAGAAGATTGATATTAAAAAGTTACTTCCTAAGGATATAAAATAGAAGGCTGATATTAAAAAGTTATTCCTAAAGATAAGAAATAGAAGAATGCTATTAACAAGTTACTTCCTAAGGATATAAAATAGAAGGTTGATATTAAAATATTATTTCCTAAAGATAAGAAAAAGAAATTTGATATTAAGAATTTATTTCCTAAAGAATTCCTTGGACTGCCAAAATAACTAACAACGACTGCTTGAAAGAGGCTAATGAAACTAGAACTTAGACATTAGTAACTTTGTTTTCTCTGCATGAACTACACTCTCTTCTGCAGACCTTGCAAGCTTCCATGGAGGTCAATATGATGTTATTCAGAAACAGTAACATATCCCATAATATTTTAACCAGCCTCAATTACCATGGGTTGTATCAGACTCAAAACACTTTGGCTTTCAAACACTCATATCTGGGTTTTCAGGTGATCTTACACCCATGGACAACGGGGAGGTGGTCGGTGCGCTTGTGGGGACCAAGTGGAGAAGGTGGAGTACAGATTTAGAAACCTGTATGTGGAAAGAATGAGATTACGGGGAACCGGCAGGGGTTCTGGAAGAATCTCAAAACTGAAAGGGAAGACCAGGAGAACTTTAAATCTGATAGCGGTGGGAACAATAGTAGTAGGCCTATGACTCTTCGCTGGCTGTTGAATGAGGGGACGGGGCACATATGGGAATGTCCTGAGTGCAGTGATGTCGGTTCTTAACTCAACTCAGACAATCTATTCCAGCCTGAGTCAGTCAAACATTCCAGTAGGTCATACTCTAAAGCCGGCTCTGTGTGAAAGGCTTACGAACACAATTCGTAATCCTGCATACCTCATTCGAAACACAGCTGCAGGCGATTAGGAAGCAGACCACCTTGCACTGGTTTTCCTTGATGGTATGAGTGCCGGTCAGTCAGAAAGCAATAGCAAATGAACGTAAACTTGCCAAGAAATCACTAACAGCCAAAAAATGCTGGGGTTGACTGTGACGTCCTGTAAAGGATATGAAATTAACTTTTAACTCTAAAACAGTGTTTCTCAAACTTTTTTTGGGGGGTTCCCTGGGAAGGTTAACCCGGTCAACAAATGCCCGTAGAAGTCGGATGTGTCGGCCTAATGGCGCAAGAACGCAGCAACAGGCACAACGCAGTCACATCCGGGGAAAAAAATCCGGATGAAGAAGAGAAGAAGAAGAAACTTTTTGGTTGATCAAATGTGGAAGAGAATAGGAAACATCACAGTGTGACAAAGGCAGCTCTATGTCCGAGTATCCGCAGGGTTAAGTGGTCAGCTCTGCAGTTGAGTAGAGCAGGGCACTCGCTTATCCCGACAGTCAGAAATGGAAGGCAAAGAGAGGTAAAAGACCCCAGTGTGGATGTTAAAGGTAAGGGGTAAAACCACCACATTATCTTTCCAAGAAACTAACGCAGAGACTATTTTGAAGTCAGTGAAATGGGATTGGGTAGGAGGGAATATCATCAATAGAACAGATCCAAATCAAACAAAGAGCAAGATATGTGGAGATGCATGAATATCTATGACAGGGAGATGCATGAATATCTATGCCAACTGGCAGGGCACATGAAGATGAAGCTTACGTTCTAGAGACAGAACCATCCAGAAGGCATATTCTTACCATCATAAAATGGAGAGCTCTTTATTCCTTTCTAATAATTTCTGAAGCTGCTGCAAGAACATGTGGGACACTTTGCCACAATTGGATGGTTTGGTTGCTTTCAGGGCATCTTCTAGGACTTGAGGAAATTGATACTCCAGGTCATCTCCAAGGTGAAACAGGGGAAGAATATGTTATCAAATATGCAACAACAACGACAGATAAATGGAATGATTCAGTGTATAACATTGAGACCAAATAGAGGTATGTTCAGATCATGCGGGGAAACAAAAACAGTGGCCTGAGTTTCTATCTTCAGCAGTTAGTTAGTGCATATCATTTACAGGATGTCAACAGCATCCCAAGAATTTTTGGCTTTGTGATTTTTAGCAAATTTACGTTCAGTAGTTGCATTGCTGAACGACTGACACTCATACCATTGTATGAAATACCAATGCAAGGCTGTCTGCTGCCAAATCACCTGCAAGCTGTGTATTAAACATGGTATGTGGGATTATGAAGTGCGCACATAACCCCTACACCACAGAACCGACAGGATTATTTTGTCCAACAAGTACATCTCTGAGGCAGGCCTAGTTTCATACAATGGGTACTGATAATTCCCATGATTTTCTGGCAGTTGTTTGGAAGGAAAACCAGTAGGGATGAGAACTTGCTATCCCACCTTTCATGTTATGACCTAAAATATGTAAAGACCTAACAAGTCCCACCACAGCGGGCAGCATCTGTCACGGGACGACATTTACTTTGTTCATTCTCAGGAAGTCAAGGAGCCTCAATGAATATGAAGCAAAATTCAGATCATATAAACATTACTTCCTCTCTCTCTCTCTAATGAATCTTAGAGACTGTCACACACACACATCTCTCTCTCTCTCTCTCACACATACTCACACACAGACTCTCTCTCTCTCTCTCTCTCTCTCTCTCTCTCTCCTTCTCTCTCTCTCTCTCTCTCTCTCTCTCTCTCTCTCTCTCTCTCTCTCTCTCTCTCTCTCTCACATACACACACATTTCTGACTAACACATTTATGAAGTTATAAAATCAATATACAAATTAAGTACATGTCATTTTAATTAAAGACATAATAAATAAACCATGATAAAAAGAGCAAAATGAGGGAAGGGCTAGAATGTCCACCTCAGACATTATGGGATGTGTGTTCATCATCTGTAGGTAAACATATAAAGGACCCTTTCACACATCTTGAGGCAATTGGTATATGGTGCCTGTCCCACTTTCAAAGACAGTCAGCATTGAGTGGGTGATGTGTAGCACTGGATGGGTGATGTGTTCAATAACAGGCAGCTGCCATTACTCCCCAGGTAATTGGTCAGGCTCAAGTTTAAAGAGTTGAGTTGAGTTGAGCTAAGAAATAACATCACTACACTCAGAACATTCCGGTCCCCTCGTTCAACAGCGAGCGATAAGTCATACTACTAATCGTTCCCAGCACTATCTGATTGAAAGTTCTCCTTGTCTTCCTCTAGTTTTGAGATTCTTTCCAGAACCTCTGCCGATCCCCACAATCTCATTCTTTCCACATACCAGCCTGTATACAATGTGGTATCTGTTGGACAAAATGATCTGTATTCCTTAGCCTAAAATCTCCCAGCATGCCCCAGCAATGCTATGAATCATCATCATCATGTGCCCTACCCAAGACATCTATCTCCACAGATCTCGGTCTTGGTATTCAGGTTCAACTCTGTTGATGTTAATCCCCCATGCCAGTCAACAGTCACCAGCCTTCATTTCTATCAGGTTTGCGTCTGCCTCTTCTCCCATCAGTTATCTTGATATTCCCAATGTCTCTTCTGTTATCATCATATGACCAAAGAATGCTGGTGTCTCTTTACTATTGTTGAATATAATGTGGTTTCTGAGAAAAAATGTAAAGAATATCATGCACAGACAGAAAAACCAATGGCCAAGTCCTACAAGAAACAAAAGAAAACCATAAACTGATTAGAGAAATTAGATGTAAAGTCACAATTTTTTGGACATGTTATGAGAAGAAACTAATGGAGAACTTGGTGACAACTAAGTAGATTGAGGGAAAGGTGCGCGGGGAAGGTAGAGAAGTAAATACCTTGATGGCATGGTCGAGACAAGAACAACACAGAGCTGATGCACAACTCTGGTGATTGTGTAAGATGGTGAAACATGACTGCCTACACTTATCGGCATGGACATCATCATGATAATATAATCTACTTTCATTAGCCTTTCCGAGGTAATTGTTGTTAGTTACTCTGACAGTCTAAGGTATTTGAAAATATTATCTCAGAACAACATCTCAGTTGCTTCCATGCTATTCCTAATTTATTCTTTCACATTCCAACATTCAATGTCATACAGCAAAACAGGTTCTATATAACATCTCAATACTCTCTTTCTAACATTTAATGATAGTGAGGTATCAGAAAAGAAATTTTTATCTTCTGAAATACAGCTTCTGCTTGACCAATTCTGCTCTTAATCTCTGTCATACATCTTCCATGGGATTTTGTGTTGTATGTGTGCATTCGCTCGCTTTAAATTTAAGCGAAGTCCAGGTCCCGTGCGACTACTTCTAGTGTACTGGACTAATATTGCATGTAGATTAGCTTTCCCTATTACTTGTGTCCCTCACCATCAGGTGAACGCACTCCGACTTCAGAGGTACTTGTAATTTATGTCCACAAGTCTAGGATGAGAAGTCAGCATTTTAGTTCAACTAACTGGTGTAGGGGTTGAACCCGTTACCTCAGCATCAGCACACAGGAAGTTTAAGAGCAAGTGCTCTTATCCATTCAGCCATGCTGACCTACATCCACCTGATGTAAGACTGCCCTGGGTATCTGAGCAACCACTACACACAAACAGAAACTGCACACCAACCTTTGTGAAAGTATCATATATAGCAGCAAACGCTGGCTCTTTGTCTTCATAAAACATGCGTCTGGAACCATGCAGCACCGACACTCCTTGCCGCTCTGCCTCTTTGCAGTTGCTCATGTACTTGCAATGGTCACTTCTGTAGTTCCACGGACAGGACATCAGGTACAGTTGTTCTGGAAAATATCATCCTTATATATATCGTATTCAATGCTATTCCACCTACATAGACAGACTGGAGAGACACATAGAAATAGGATAACAGAATATATCCTGAAATGGGTGGATAAAGTTAAAGAATATTCTGGACATCTGATTAAACTGACCAATGTAAAACAGACTGCAATGTCCAATGCACAATATCTGTTGGACTCCAGGCATGTAACTGACAAAGACAATGTATACTACGTGTTGCACCACACACTAAACCGATGCATGTTGAAATGAGCACAGGCAGCCATGAACAATGTAAATCCCAATTATTTAAACAAGAAGGACAAGACAGACAGTTTCAAATTACTATGGCAATACTGATATTGATACATACCCCCCCCCCCCCCCCATTTCACATGTTTTTAGATATCTCTCTATTGTTTTGCCCTGTGGGTCCCAGAGAAAGAACTTTCTAGTTACACTATACTCAGGTCTGCTCAATGTTATGTCCTAACCAGTACCAGTGTCTTTACCTCACCTCCTAATTTGCTGACATCTGTCTACCTCTCCCTGTAAGCCCCACATTAGTGATTCTGTCATATCAGTTAAGTTCTTCTATAGTGTGCGAAGCCCAGTTCATGAATATTTATAGTCTATTAATCATTGTTTTAGATATTCTTCATGTGTTGGATCCATGCAGCAGTGATTTAATGTTAAATATTCTAAGTTTGGTGCTATGTGTACTTTCTTTTGTTTTCCCACAAATTTCCAAGTACTGTCTCTTTTTGCCCTCTTTATTCTGATTTTAATAACTGTATATGTTTTCCCCCAGCCGGCTCCGTGGCCGAGGGGTTAGCAGCTTTCTCCGCTAACCCCGAATATTCTCGTCACGTGACGCGACGAGAATTAGCAGTGGTTCGAATCGCAAAAGTGACTTATGAGAGTATGGAGCCGGTCGCTCAGAAAGTCGTGGCGTGCTGATGAGCGTAATCTAGCCAAGGAATCAACATACAGCTGAAAGATGCTGGTGTTGACCGCAATATCCTAAAACAGGATGGAAACGCGGGAAAAAAAAAAAAAAATATGTTTCCCCCAAGTTCTCTACATTGCTACCTATATTAGTGTACGATACTCTCTTGAAGTTGAGTTTTAACATGGGATATTAGGTTATCATTTGACTGATTTATTCCCATTATCTCTGAGTTTTCCCTATGAACTTTTAGACCTAAATGTTGTGACCTCACATCAAGTATGTTTAGTTTACCTTGCATTTGAAATTATCTGCTCGAGTGAGTGGCTTATATTTTCTCAACCCTTATCAGAACTCTCATGGCAATCACTAGCAATGATACAAAAAGTTATTTGCATTTACTTTACAGAACGTCACAGTCAACCCCAGCATTTTTTGGCTTCTATGATTTCTTGGCAAATTTACGTTCAGTAGTTTGCCATGGCTTTCTGAATGACTGTCACTCATACCATTTTATAACAACCAATGCCAGGCGGTCTGCTGCCAAATTTCCCGCAGCAGTGTTTTGAATAAAGTATGCAGGATTATGAATTGTGTCCGTAACCCCTTTGCCACAGAGCCGGTAATGATACAAAGCATTGTAACAATAGCCTTTTTTTAGGTCACAGGGTGAGAATAATGGAATTATTATCATACCAACCTGGGTGTGCAGCGAAAAAAATGTTGATGAGATCTTGGTCACCCCAGGGAATCATGAGACGGTACTGCTCATAAAAGCTCTGCATATCGGAGAGCCACGACGTCTGCCGCAGACGTGTCAAGTCATCACATGACACCAGAATTGACACCTGCAACATAACACCAGAATTGGACACCTGCAGGTTAACACATTGCTATTAGAACATGCGTACACAGTGAAAACACAAACAATATATTGCACAGTTTATTGCCGGGCATATTTTGCTGCCCCTCGTCATATGCATACTGCAGAAACAACTCAACATATACACACCTTAAATGTTTTTGTGGTGAATACATTCTGAAAAAGTAAAGAAAAAATGTATAATTTTTTTATGTAGTCACCACTGTTTTCAATGCAAGTCCCCCAGCACTGATAAAGTGCTTGGATTCCTGTAGAAAAAACTTATCTAGGTCGCGTGTGTAACCACTCATGCACCACCTGCTGTACATCGTCACAGAAGTCACACTGTTTTGAAACTTCCTATTTCTCTCATACACTTGCTGGATTGACAGGCATCCATCACCATACTGGACCTTCATTCACCGATGAATTTCTATAGGTTTCACCCCTTCACTGATTAAAAAATGAAAGGTGCGTGCGTTTCAAAATTGGGGTGGCCATTTTTAAACTGTCCTTATGTCACCGTGTTCGTCTGCAACATGATGTCATGTGCTTAACCCTCTTGACATCCTTAACAACAATATTGACAAGTTACAAGACAATGGCATGGTTATTGTAATTTCTATCACACTTTTAGGGTTTTCATGTGAAGCTCCTCGTATTAAAGCAATGTAATCAATCGGCAGAACAGTGAAGGAATACTGCTGTGCCGTCATCTTGATAACACATAGCCTGACTATGGAGGACATGGCAGTAACTAAAGCAATAGCCTGGCTGGAGACACAGACTTTCACCCAGACATGCTTTTCAATGTCTCAATGAGTATGCTCAGGAAGACTGAGATGGGCTGGGTTTGAAGACAGTGGGTGGAGCATCTGAGTAGGTCAAGGCTGATAAAAACCGAGCTTATTTTTGTGACAGTCATGAAAGTAATAAAGTTAGTTAGTTAGTCGACAGATCATCCTCATTGCACATCGAACCATTCAGTCCATAAGGGCTCGGATCCCCTCCTCAGCAAATCCCACAGCGTGTAGCGGCTAACGACGCCAGTTCTGTGTTGGTTTATCAATCTTCTTTGGCTTCCTGCATAGTGTTCTTGTTTGGCCACCCCTCTTTTAATTTGCTGCTCTCGCAGTCTGGCCATTGTTGTAGATTCACAGTCATCACTTGGTTCTCGCAAAAGTCTTACTTCTCGTAGAGAGTAATAAAGAAAATGAACAAGCTAACAGGGTTTTTGGGCCAGGTTTACTGTGGGAAGCAGGACCAGCACTGGACCTGCTGATATAGTGAATGTACTCAGAGAGGCAGGAGATGAAACAAATCAAGTGATGACTGTGAATCAGCAACCCTGACTAGATCCCAAGAGCATGAAATTAAAAGGGGTAACGCCAGACAAGAGCGTTATGCAGTCGGCCAAAGAAGAACAGTCAACCAACACAGAACTCGTCACTGACCGCTTCGCGCTGAGTGAGATGCTAAGGATGAGATTCAAGCACTTATGGGCTTAATGGTTGATGTAAAGTTAGGGGTAATCTGACAACGGGACTAACTAATTAATCCTTATAGCTAAAATACACAACACACTGTCATATGTTTCACTGTCAGCCATAGCACACATCTATTAGACTCTGGGGCGTGGCTGACATAGAGAATGCTTTCCATATGTTTGCCACACATAACTAACTATCGTTGAAATTTGCAGAGGTAGTTGCAATACACATGCGTAAACCGCAACTACGCCCCAAAAAAAACCAAGATATTGATATCTCTTCACCATCAACACTACCGTGGTAACACCAACAGTGGAACATATGACATTTTATTCTGATTTCAGCTATAATGATCTCATTATGTTGCTTTAAAGTTAATTCTGCAGTATGCACTGACAAGATACAGTGAAATATGCCCGCCAATAAATTGTTAAATATATTGTGGGTGTCTTCATATTCAAATATTCAGACTTTTTGTATTGGCATTGTCGGCAGCGGCATTATGCATAGTATACCTGTGCGGGCTGTTGGTTTGTCAAAAACTCCTGTTTGTTCCACTTTTCACATGGGGCAGTGAGGAGCATTTTGTTTGATATTCACTGCCACAGGAATTGGAGCATTATGGGGGCAACCCTTTGCCGTGAAGTTGGAAACACGACTAACTGACTAACTATTATTAAAATATCTACACAGCTTTCAAGAAAATGAGGAGCTGCAGTAATGCAGTGGCTAGCACACAAGCCTTCTGACCCAGTAGTCACAAGTTCAAATTCACATGGAGGCAGATAATAACACGAGCTCCCAGGTTAACCCAGTCTAAAATGGATATCATAAAATGCCTTGGGAAGTGAAGGCAGCTGGCGTGATACTGACCACATCACTCATCAAGTGCTGACTGGTCTAAAAAGAAATTGGTGCTAGCACTTTATAGCCATTACCTTCATGGGTCCTTGACTTAACTACTACATGTACTGTGTGCACTTGTTAAAAAATATTAGATGTATATCCTTTACAGTACGTCGCAGTCAACCCCAGCATTTTTGCCTGTTTGTGATCTCTTGGCAAGTTTACGTTCAGTTGTTTGCCATTGCTTTCAGAACGACCGGCACTCATATCATCTACAAAAGGCAGTCTGCTGTGCACCTACTGCTTTCATCTAAATGTATTGAATTGAGTTGAGTCAAGAACTGATACTACTGCACTCAGGGCATTTCCATTAGCACTCGGTCATCAACTTCAACAGCCAGCAGAGAGTTCCAATACCAATAGTGCCCGTTGCAATCTGATTATATGTTCATCTTGCTTTACCTCTGATGGATGACTGTCTACCAGATCTCTGACCATCCCCTAAATCATCTAAATGAAACAACCAGCCATTTCACTGAAAGTCACACACTCTCAAACAAAGAGTATAGAAAACAAGGGTTGCCTGCTTGCTACCAAGCTAACACTGGACTCTGAATGAATACAAAATATAATAGGGAAACTCAATGAAAGGAAAAATACACACAGGTACAAGCGGATGTTTCTACTGTAGTCTTTGTCAATGAAAATATACAGTTAGTTGCATATCCTTTACAGGACATCGCAGTCAACACCAGCATTTTTTGGCTATTTGTGATTTCTTGGCAAGTTTACATTCAGTAGTTTGCCATAGTTTCTGAATGACTGGCACTCATACCATTATATGAAAACCAACACAAGACGGCCTGCTGCCAAATTGCCGCAGCTGTGTTTCAATTGCGGTATGCGGGATTTAAAAAAGTTGCTTAAAATTCGACAGGGTCGACTTCATTACACCGAGTTTTTATCCCATATAGCTCAGTCTCTTTCTGCAGTGCGAAAAGCGCCGCACAAAGCACGAACTCCGTAGCTCCAGCGCGGACCTCCAGGAGTCTCAGAAAAAAAAAGAAATCATGAACCGAAGGATGCAGCCCGGAATCGAACCCACAACCTTCGGAGCCCGAGTCAGTTGGCCTGACCACTTCATCATGGAGACTCCTGTGCGCGATTACAAATTGCATCCATAACCCCTTCGCAATAGAGCCGAACAATCAAACAAAAACAAACCAAAACAAGAAGAAAACAAAAATACTTATCTGGAAAACTGAAGTGCACAAATCATAAAAATCTAATTCATATTTTTCTATACAATAGTACACATTTACAAGCAAAATTACTGTCATCAGGACCATGAGGGAGCTGCTGGAGGTGGCAAATGATAGGACAGACTGGCATGAGTTGGCTGAGGGCCTACAATGGGTGTCTTAAAGTGCCTGTCCGCTAAACGAAACGGGACCAAACACTAAAAAGCATCGAAATCAGAACTCGTTAACAGAACGATTCAGAACAGCATACTCAAGTGAAGCAAACGATTTTCCAGACGTTTATTTCCGCCACCGGTACAAGGATTAAACTCTGGCAGAAACGTAGACTGATCCCTATCCGCAGGATTGGCACCTACTCAAATAACATCCACCCCTGAGCTCCCAGTCCAGCTCGTTGCCCTTGAAGCCTTCCTATCCAATCTTCAGTTCAAACGCTTGGATAATAAAATCAGTCTAGGTGGATTTTCCATTCCCGGTCCTTTTCACTGTTGTGTCATCCTCAATAAATTCCTGCACGGACTCCCTGCTGTCTCATCCCGAAATCACTACATCCAGGTGTCACCTTCACATTGAGCCTTCAGAAACACATCTTGTCCATATAGCGAAATCACAGCGTCTCCCGTTGCCGTCTATGCGCTTGCCACAGTGTCCTTAGTTTCTCATAGTCGTCCAGTTTTGTGGACTTGTCTGGGAAAATCCTTTCTTCTCTTATTTTCTATTTGGTGGCGCGTGCCGCTATGTGGCAATGGGGGATAAAGGGCAGATGAAGTGTATGTATGACAGGTTCTTCTTTACCTCCTGTACATGACTGCTAACGGGTTATGGACGCAATTTGCAATCCTGCATACCGTGTTCGAAACACAGCTGCGGGGGATTTGGAAGCAAACCACCTTGCGTTGGTTCACCATTCAAAGGTATGAGTGTCCATCATTCAGAAAGCAATAGCAAACTACTGAATGTAAACGTGCCAAGAAATCATAAACAGCTGAAAAAGGCTGGGGTCGACTGCCACGTCCTGTACAGGATATGAAACTAACTTTTAAGAAATATGACTGCTAGACATCTGATTTGAAATGCAGAGACTAAGAAACACACTGACATCACTGACATTCTCTGATAAGACTGTCCTGAAAACAACCATCTCAGATGGATCAGAACCTGGCACTTTAGAGATGGATGGGCCACCTCTCAGCCAGCCAACTCACTAAAATCTTAAGGTCCTCTCTTCATTTTTTCACCCTTTATCCTCCACTGGGGCAAAGGCCCAGAACCAACTCACTCCAAGCTCTCCTATCTAGCTTGCTATCCGATTCATCTCCATCCTCCTCTACTCCTATACTCTAACAAAAAGAAGTACAACAAAAACAAGCAAAATAAATACAAAACTGGGTTAGCAATAAGAACAGATTCAAACAAAACAATGTAAGGGCACACAGACACTTAAAACAAAACAATGTAAGGGCACACAGACACTTAAAACAAAACAATGTAAGGGCACACAGACACTTAAAACAAAACAATGTAAGGGCACACAGACACTTAAAACAAAACAATGTAAGGGCACACAGACACTTAAAACAAAACAATGTAAGGGCACACAGACACTTAAAACAAAAAATGTAAGGGCACACAGACACTTAAAACAAAACAATGTAAGGGCACACAGACACTTAAAACAAAAACAATGTAAGGGCACACAGACACTTAAAACAAAACAATGTAAGGGCACACAGACACTTAAAACAAAACAATGTAAGGGCACACAGACACTTAAAACAAAACAATGTAAGGGCACACAGACACTTAAAACAAAACAATGTAGGGCACACAGACACTTAAAACAAAACAATGTAAGGGCACACAGACACTTAAAACAAAACAATGTAAGGGCACACAGACACTTAAAAAAAAACAATGTAAGGGCACACAGACACTTAAAACAAAACAATGTAAGGGCACACAGACACTTAAAACAAAACAATGTAAGGGCACACAGACACTTAAAACAAAACAATGTAAGGGCACACAGACACTTAAAACAAGTTACCAAATTGTCCATAGAATGGATGGTTGGCAAATCTGTTGTACCAGCCAGCTGTACCATCTTCTGCCTCACTGACTAAGCCTGCAAGCTGTTTCTCGTTGAACAGGGCAAAGTGGGACCACAGATCAGCAAGTGATTGGAAAAACAGCGTATCTGTGTCTACGTAGATCAAGCTGTCGACAGACTTGAGGAGATCCTGAAATATTATTCAATAACCTGAATTAAGCTGTCAGCAAGACTTGAGAAAATCCTGAAATATTACCAGTACCCTGAAACTGAGAAAATCCTGAAATATTACACAATACCCTGAATTAAGCTGGTAACTGTGGCCCAAGGGCAGTGAATGCATTTAACAATTCCCTGACATACGGACTGAATGTAAACTTGGAGGAAGTGTTATGATAGAGGACATGGTGAGGTCTGTGCAGCCAACTGGCTACTGGATCAATAAGTAACCATACTCTTTATCATCTTCTAATGGATGATGCAGCACACAGGGGCATATCTAGAGTGTTGTAACGTTGGTGTTGAGTTGAGTTGAGATGAGTGAGTTGAGTTGAGTTGAGTTGAGTTGAGTTGAGTTGAGTTGAGTTGAGTTCAGCTGAGTTGAGCTAAGAACCGACTTATACTGCACTCAGGACATTTCCATATGTGCTCCATCCCCTTGTTCAACAACAGCCAGCGAAGTGTCATACAACTAATTGTTCCAACTGCTATCTGATTGACAGTTCTCCTGGTCTTCCCTCTCAGTTGTGAGATTCTTCCAGAACCCCTGCCGATCCCACAAAATCTCATTCTTTCCACATACAGGTTCTCAATCTGTTTCACAAGCCTTCTCCACCTGGTCACACAGGCGCTTGACTACCCCCCACCCTCTCCATAGGTAATCTACCACCAAGAGGTGCATTCCCTGCTAGCTATCAGCCTGTTCATTTCCCCGCACTCCCACATGGACAGGGCAAAAAATCCATACAATTCTCACAATATTTGACCTTTGAAGTGAGGATAACAATTCCACACAAAACATTCCCTTTTCCACCTTACTAAGCATACTGCTTGAGTTCGTAATAAATACAATGTGTGTTGCAGTGGTCTCCTCTAACCAATGGAATGCCGCAGTGCCTGCTTTCACCTCCATTCTCATGCTGGAGGTCGAGTAACAAACTGACAATTCTCAACAGTCAACATCACTTGCTTTATGATGACATGAAGATGATGATGATGCATTGATATGACCCTTTTTTAAATGCTTCTAGCTTTTTCTTATCACTTTGCTGGTAGTCCATGCTTTTTAACCTTCCTCTTCTTTGTACGACTTCAGACGTTAACCTGGATGTATTTTTTTAAAATGGCAGTCAATTTGAGGTTGTTGAAACCTCCATAAGGTTATCCTCAAACAGAGCAGTTGTGGACCAAAGTAACTTTCTCTGGTCTGCATATGCTGGACATTCTTAAAATTTTTTTTTAACCATCAATTTACCTATTCCCACAATTACATTCATCAAATCTCCTATCTTTGGTTTATTGGACAAGTGGTATTTCTGCCTATTGTGTCCTATGTAGAGTTTATGATTATGTCTTCTCTTTCAAGCCTCAAAATATTACTGACCATAAGCACGTAAACAGGATTTTTGTTGTAATTCAATAATTACACTCTCTGATACAGTACTTTCAAATTTCTATGAGATCTTCTTCTTCTGCGTTCGCTTGGAATGTTGTTTTAGACATAACTGCGTTGTGCCTGTTTACAGCAGAGCTGCGATATTTGCACCTTCCAACTTCTTCAGGCACTTGTTGACTGGGTTACCTTCCCAGATTTCTTTGAGATTATTATGATAAATAATCAAAGAAAAGCACTCCAGATAAAAGTATAAGTGCTTGGTCTCTCCTAGCAGAAAGCAATGAGTATAATTGCTGATTGCCCCTATTGCAAGATGGTAAGCTACAGATTGGAACTATCCTTGCTTGTGGTACAGCTAACAACTCCATACTGCTTCTCTCTAACCATCACGTGGAAGGTCCTTCGCAGAACACTCCTCTCAACATGGCCTGCCAATTAGACTCTCACTCCTTTGATAGTTCCCTGCCTCATGCATTTTCAAGCCCCAAGGGGTCTTCAATCTCCTGTGTCCATCTCTGTGCTGATCGGCTCCAGCCTCTTCCTCCAGGAAGCATGCTTCCATTGCTGTTCTTCCCAAACTAGAGGCATTTAATACAGCCTCATTACTTTAGTGTCCGAGACATCAGTTACTCAGTCGGGGTTCCAAATTCACAGCAAATGGTCACCCACCATGCTCCATTCCTGTGCCAGTGAATATCACACAAATGCTCCTCATAACCCCATGTGAAAGTGGAATAAACAGCAGTACTGATAACCCAACAGCATACACAGGCAAGTACATGCATAAAAGGTCGCTGCCAGAATGCCAACACAACAGTCCGCCACGAAAATAACAATTTATGCGGTAGTCACCAGAAATACAGCAACTTCACACACATTACTGCATAATGCAAAACTAAATAGTTCAGCAACCGGCCACCGCCACTTTCCAAACATGCAGTTCACAAAACAAACAACCACGGACAGATATAAAAGTACTCCACATGAAATCCACAGCTTACAGTGTCGCTCCAAGCACTCAAATCAGTAGCTGGGCAATGGAACCATGTACTACCAATCCAACTTGAGGAAAATGCATAAGCAAGATGTAACCAGAAGCAAACAATTCCCGAGGCCCTTAACAGCTCAACTGCCTATCCACCATATTGGACTGGAAAACTGAGCATGAAGCTGTTTATGAGCCAGTTTTCTTTCATGTTCAGATCTTGTGGATAGTAATATTTTTCTTCTTCTTGGACCCTCAGCATTCCAAGATTGTTTCCCTGAATTTCTCTGTAATAGTATATGTTTTTTTAAAATCTTTTTCAATCATCTTGAGATGCCAATATGAATAAATACAAAGCAAGCAGTGGTCAACTTGAGCTTGTTGACATCTCCATAAGGTTTGTCTTCAAATGGAATGGTTTTGTAGGCCAGAATAGTTTTCTCTATTCTGCTTATGTTGGACACTCCTGAGCAAATGTTTAGCTGTCATTTTTCCAGTTCTGTAGCGAAGGGGTTACGGACACAATTCGTAATCCTGCATACCCACGTTCGAAACAATGCTGTGGACGATTGGGCAGCAGACCCCCTTTCGTTGGTTTTTTATGAAATTGTATAGGTGGTGGTTGTTCAGAAAGCAATGGCAAACTACTGAATGTAAACTTACCCAGGAATCATGAAGTGCTAAAAAATGCTGGGGATTACTGCCACATCCTGTAAATGATATGCAACAATTATATTCACCAGTGTCTCTTATCTTTAGTTTATTTTAAAAAAGGTTATATTATGTTCTGCAGGACATCACCAATTATAATTAGCAGAAAGTCATCTGATAAAAATAAACCAATAGAAATCCTACCGGAAGAAACAGCCTCTGAGAGGCACATGGTTTAAACAGTTTTTTCCAGGAGTCTGATGTGGCACTGCTGGGAAATGTCACTGTATAAATTCTGTATGCTATATTCTGTCTATAGACTTTGGGCCACAAGTTTAACTGAAAGAGACAGAGTGCTTCATATGTAGAGAAATATGGTGTTATTATACAAGCTACAAAATATACATGATGCTTTTGATAGAGATTACACCGCATGTGGGCAATTTATCATATATGCTACAAATTATATAAACTATTTATCATATAGGCTACCAATTAGATAAGTAACTTATCTTGTAGGATACAAATTATTCAGTCAAACTTGTCATATATGCTCCATTAGACTGCCGCAATTCATACCACAGGTATGTCGGTTACAAAAGCATCCCAGAGGCATGAAATGGAATATTGCTTGGATAGCAAATCCATTACATGGAAAGTCTGAATCAAAGCCCACTGCGTGGGCTTCATAAAAGGTGGGAAGTGTCCTAATGGCACGAAATGGAATATTGCATGGATAGCAAATCCATTACGTGGAAAGTCCAAATCGAAAGCTCAATGTGTGGACGTCATCTGCAGACTGCATTCTTCTGGTTTCCGGAAGAACAGCCTATGGTGAACGGAAGGCCCAATATATGGAAGTGAGGCTAAGCAGCCATGTGTAGGACATGACGATTCCTTGGGTGAGCCCAGTACCAGAGCGCTGCAAGTATGGAAGCCTCCTTGGATGGCAGGGAATGCCCATGGTCTGCCCCTGCCTTCCCTTGAGGGCTGACCAGGATGTCTTTGGCTGTTCTATATGGGCCAGCTGGGATAGGGGATAACACCACAACAGTGAGAGTCAAACGTCCTAAGAAACCCCCAGGGAAGGTTAACCCGGTCAAACAAATGCTCGCAGAAGTCAGATATGTCAGCCTAACGGCGCAAGAACGCAGCTCTGCTGTAAACAGAAACAATGCAATCACGTCCAGGAAAAAAAACTCCGGATGAACGCAACAGATATATGCTACAAATTATATAGACTATTTATCATATAGGCTACACATTGTACAGGCAACTTATCACATAGGCTACAAATTACATAGGTTAAAAATTATTTAGACAACTTACCATTTGGCTACAAATTATATAGACAACTTATTGCAGAGGCTACAGATTATGCAGGCAACTTATCCCACAGGTTACAAATAATATAGGCTACAAATTATGCAGGCAACTTATCCCATATTATTATATTAAGTTGCATATCCTTTGCAGGACGTTGCAGTCAACATCAGCATGTTTTGCTGTTGTGATATCTTTCAAAGTTTACATTCAGAAGTTTGCTATTGCTATCTGAATGACCGACACCCATACCATTTAGTAAAAAGCAACGAAAAGTGGTCTGCTGCCCAATCGCGTGCAGCTGTGTTTCGAACATGGGTATATGGAATCATGAACTGCGTCCATAACCCCCTTCACCACAGAGCCGGCACTTATCCCATTGGTTACACATTACATAGACAACTTATCATCTGGTTACACACTACATAGACAACTTATCACGTAGGCTACAGATTATATTGGCATCTTATTCTATATGTTACAAATTATATAAACAACTTATTATATAAGCATCCATTTTTGGCTGGGTGGACCTGGGAGCGTTGGTTAAGTTTTAAGATCTGCCGCAATGCTGATTCAAAATCAGGATCACCAGACCAAACATCTGCGGCTCAGAGGAAGACAGTTCCACAATTCCGGGTCAAAGGTTAAATATTAGCCACAGGCAATTAAGGAGCAGACCACATTGTGTTGATTTTGGTGGTATGAGTGTTGGTTATTCATAAAGCAGTGGCAAACTACTGAATGTAACAACTGCCTCGTAAATCACAACCAACCAATAAATGATGGGATTGATTGCAACATCTTGTAAAAGGACATGCAACCAACTTTTAACAAATATATGTCAGTTTCCTGTGGATTTTGTAAACAAGCATGTTGTAAGTGATTTCAGAGTGTGGAGGAAGAAGTTCAGGGCCCACTGGCATTTGAATAACAAATACAATTATAACTATAACAAACATCAGAATACACCCCTGGACAACAACATAGTAAGAATAGCTATATAACAATGAAATGGGGGAGTTTGGTAGCAGGTCAGAGGGTTGGATCTACAGAGGTTCAAACACAGATCAGCAATGTTGAAAAGTGATCCCAAAGGCAACTGACTCCAAATTCCATGTTAATTCAACAGCAGTAAATCGAGGTCAGAATCCGTGTCCTGATGCCAAACCAATGAATGATAATAATGAGTAGTGATGTCAATCCAAGCAGAGGCCACGACCTGACCTCTGACACGATGTTAAGAGTGAAACATATACACATGCAAACAAAACTTATCAGAGGTATAGACGACACCTGACAATACCTGATCTCGGAAGAACTCGTGGTGCCGTGGTTCAGTGATGATATGAAACACCATGGGAATGGATGAATGGGTGACCATGGCCGCAGATTTTCAGCATCACCATGGTCTCTTCCCCCCGTTTATCACACACCACTACACACAGGTGGACCGCACTGCCGTGCGGTTGTTGAGGGCTGTAGACACAGAAGAAAGAGCACACAGTATTATTTTTACATCACACTACTACAGACTGGGAGCTGTGATCATGCAGTGGTTAGCACGCTTGCCCGTCAGCCTGGTGGTTATGTGGTTCAAACTCCCATTAAGCGTAAATTTTTTTTCTGTCCATTCACTGGGGCTTAAAGGTAACCCAGGATAAAGTGGACACTTCCATGTAACCAGGATAAAGTGAACACTTCCATGTAACCCAGGATAAAGTGAACACTTCCATATAACCCCAGGATAAAGTGAACACTTCCATGTAACCCAGGATAAAGTGGACACTTCCATGTAACCCAGGATAAAGTGGACACTTCCATGTAACCCAGGATAAAGTGGACACTTCTACGTAACCCAGGATAAAGTGAACACTTCCATATAACCCAGGCTAAAGTGAACACTTCCATATAACCCAGGATAAAGTGAACACTTCCATGTAACCCAGAATAAAGTGGACACTTCCAAGTAACCCAGGATAAAGTGGACACTTCCACGTAACCCAGGATAAAGTGAACACTTCCATATAACCCAGGATAAAGTGAACACTTCCATGTAACCCAGGATAAAGCGGACACTTCCACGTAACCCAGGATAAAGTGAACACTTCCATATAACCCAGGATAAAGTGAACACTTCCATGTAACCCAGGATAAAGTGGACACTTCCACGTAACCCTGGATAAAGTGAACACTTCCATGTAACCCAGGATAAAGTGGACACTTCCATGTAACCCATGATAAAGTGGACACTTCTACGTAACCCAGGATAAAGTGGACACCAGGAAATTTCATAGGAAGCAAAAGTGGCTGGCATGGCATTTATCCCAATGCCTATCAAATGTTGATCAGTCTAAACATATAAGGCTAGCACCATATACCCTGAAACACCTCACAGTGTTGAAAAGGGTATTCTACTTACTATTCATTCATTCATTCAGTAGCATGTCCTTTGCAGAACCTCGCTCCCATAACAACCTTCACTTCTCAATCACAAGCCAGAAGTCCCACGTCCGATACACACATCTGGAGATCATCCGCCACATCCTGCACCCATCTTCTCTTTGGTCTTCCTCTTCCTCTCTTCCCAGGCATATACCCCTCTATTATTGTTCTCTCCAAACTCTCATGATGTTTCAAGTGACCAAAATATATCAATTTTCTTTGTTTTGTCATCTTTAATAGCTAACCCTCGTCAATATTCAGCTCTTGAAGTATGGATGCATTTGTTCTTTTCTTTACCCAAGATATTCTTAGAACCTATCTATAACATTTATATTCAAATGCATTTATGCGCTGTTCAGTTTGTTTAGTAAGTGTCCTGGTCTCATAGGGGTATGTTGCAATGGGAAAGATGCATGCTCTTAAAAATCTAATTTTTGTAGTTCTTATCTGTCCCACTCCATAATTTATTCAGTTGTTTTAGTCTTTGAAGAGCAACTGATAGTCGTCGTTTAATTTCTTTTATTGTGTCACCTGTTGTTGGTAATCAATGACCCAAGATATTTAACATTTTCCACCACCTCCAATCTTTCCTCATTTACATATATTTCTTTCTCCATAGTAGTTTTATCTGTATGCATTATGTTTTGCTATGTTAAGATTAAGTTGTGATTTTCACTATTTCTTTGGGTTGAAGTTATTAGGTTTTCTATACCAGTCTGTGATGTGGATAGTAATACTGTATCATCAGCATATCGAATCTCTGATATTTCATGACCATCTATATTTAGGGTGTATTTTTAATGACTGTGTGGTTTTTGAAAATATTGCTGTTCCAAGTTTTGTATTCAGCCTCTGTGAACTCATGCAACATAAAAGGTAAATACAAAACTTGGAATGGCAATACTTTCAAAAAAAACCACAGTCATTAAAAATACACCCTTTACTTAACACAGGTGGACTGTCATGTGGTTGGATGGTTGGCAATCCTGGAACACTGTGAGTTTTCACTCTAAAGTCCACAGCACAGATATTCAGATCATCTGAGTCCTGAAGAGGTCCTTCATCTGTTGGAGTGAGGAAGGTATAGAGACTTTCCCTCCCAAGGATGTGAGGTTTGGTGACAGAGTTTTCTCACAAGTTTTAATTTTTGCTTACAGTTAAGAGTTAATTTCTTGTTCGTTTTCAAAACTATGGCCTTAAAAAGAGGCTTATCACCATGTAAGTGGCCCTTTGTAGAACACTACTCTCATTATGAACTCTGTTTGCACATCTTTGGATTGTCATGCCCAAGATGTCTGCAATTTCCTTTGTCCACCGTCACCCCTTCTTAAAGGAATCATGTCTTTCATCACCGTTATTTGCTAGCCATTGTGACATTTAATATGGCCAAAGATTCCAGTTTGCGGAATTTGATGCTGCTTATAAACCCGTTTCTTGATGTTCAGATCCTGCAGAATGTCAGCATTTTTCTTCTCTTGTTATACAATATTATAAGAAATTTTCTGTAACATTTAAGTTCAAAAGCTACGATCTTCTCGCTTAATGATTGCAAAATGGTTCATGACTCCCCTACCAATTGATGCCACAGGACAGATTTAATGTGGTTATAAAGGTGATATTTAAAATATATAACAGAAGTTTGACAATGTGAAACATGAGGAAATAAGAAAACTACTAGAACAACTAAATATTAATGGCAAAGTATCTGTGAATAACAAAGAACAATATTGGCAGCAAGCTACAGACATAAGAATCAACAACCTGTTAGGAACATTACATTGCATAAAGAATTGTGACAGAAAAGGTTGTATAATGTCTCCTGATTTTTTCTCATTGTACATATAATGAGATATACAGAAATTATGTCAGGGATCCTGGTTGTGGACATAATATAAATACTCACATTATACTGATGACACCATCTTGACTGCAACAAGTCAGAAAGTGATAGACAGTGTGAATCAAAGGACAACCAAAGTCATGGTGATATGAAAGAAACAGATCGTGACTAAATGTACAATTAAAGTAAATGACATTATTTTAGGGCAAATACAGAAATTCAAATATCTAGGCACATCAATAACATCAGATGGAAGATGCATCACTGAGTTAAAGAACAGAATAGGACAAGCAAAAGCTGCATTCTATCAAATGAAGAACATTTTATGCAATTAGCCCTTATCCTGGACAATTAGTACACAAACAATAAAATCCGTAGAAGCATTGGAGATGTGGAAATATTGAAGAATGCTGAAAATTACTTGGACAGCCAAAATATAATCAGAACATTCTGAGGGAGGCTAAGTTGCAAGGACAGCTTATCACAAACATCAAAAAGAGGTAGTCATTATTTTCGGCCACATTATAAGAAGACAAAATCAGAACATTTTGTGACAACTGGAAAGATTTATGGAAAGAGAGATGGAGGAAAACAATAAAAGAAAAATCTTCTTGAGCTTTGCGTCATGGCACAGAAGAAAGCCAACACACAAACTGATACATGCTGTTGGACATTGCAAGATGTAGAGAAGCATGATTGCCCATGCCAGTCAACAAGGTACTTGTTGATGGTGATACCCAGAAAAACATGAAAAAAGAAGTTCTGTAGAGGTTATCACATCTTGAACCCTTGGAATTACTGGCCCCAAAAACTGGTTTCTCACTTGGAATTACTGGTACCAAAAACGGGTTTCTCATTTGGAATTACCGGTCCCAAAAACTGGTCCCTCAGCCTTTAAGAAGAGTTCCACCACATCCCTCAACTATAGAATGAGTCAAAAACATAATACAATTATCAATTCTATGACATTATCGTTAGTTATACCTCTGTATAACTGGATCAAGCCTCATATCTTGAAATGTGGCATTTGGCTGTTCCTTGTTCTCGTCTGGAAGCTTGTCAAGTGGTGCTGATTGCAATCTAGAGCTGTTGCGTCCGCTTCCATCTTTACTAACATACACACTAGAAACTACTGCCCCAGTGACTGTCTCATTAGCAACAAGGTCATGATGAAACTGATGTTGTGAAGCCTCATTTGAAGGATAGTCTTGTTCATGCCCGGTGTCTCTAACAAGGGTGTCAAGCATTTGATGGTACTCTTTCAAAATCTGTTTATTCTCAACTCTGTTCCCCAAGTCTTGATTGTTGACGAGGTAAAACAAAATTATTCCTACACCCAAGACCACAGTTACACCAATCTTAAAGAGCATTCTACGATTCATTTGGGCTGCTTTAGTATAGTGGCATCTAAGGTGTCTGGGAGCTTCCAGCCTGACTGTTATTGCTGAAGTTATTCCCTAAGGATAAGAAATGGAAATCTGATATTAACAGGTTATTTCCTAAGGATAATAAATAGAAGTTTAATATTACAAATTTATTTTCTAAGTTAAGAAATAGAAGTCTCATTATAAAAAGTTATTTCCTAAAGATAAGAAATAGAAGATTGATATTAAAAAGTTACTTCTTAAAGATATAAAATAGAAGGCTGATATTAAAAAGTTATTCCTAAAGATAAGAAATAGAAGAATGATATTAACAAGTTACTTCCTAAAGATATAAAATAGAAGGTTGATATTAAAATATTATTTCCTAAAGATAAGAAAAAGAAATTTGATATTAAGAATTTATTTCCTAAAGAATTCCTTCGACTGCCAAAATAACTAACAACGACTGCTTGAAAGAGGCTAATGAAACTAGAATTTTATATACAACAATAAGAAACAGGCAAACAGCTTCTTTTGGTCATGTGACGAGAAGAGAAACATTGGAGAACGTAGTGACAACTGGAAAGATCGAGGGGAAGAGAGGAAGAGGCAGACCAAAACATGATGCTGGACAGATCGAGACAGTAGCATGGATGAATATCAACAGCGGAGTTTATCCAGAAAACAGTTGGACTAAAATGTTGACCTCTCGTCCTTGACTTGGGGACGGAAATTACAAGTACCTCTGAAGTTGGAGTGGGTTCGCCTGATGGCAAGGGACACTGTTAATAGGGAAAGCTAATCCATATGCAAAATTCAGTCCAGCACTACTAGAAGTAGTGTGTATGGACTACGCTTGAGTTCAAAGCGAGCGAGCGCACACACCCAAAAACCTATTCCTACACCCAAGACCAAAGTCTGTGATAAGACCAAACTGGTTGATTGTTAAAGATGGCGAAAGCCATTGTTATTCATATAGAAAAGCAAACTTTGTGCAAAACAAAAAGACGTGATAGCCACTTTAAAATTATCGTGGTAGGCAATTCAAATTATTGTGGGAATGTATGTTGAGTACCCATGTCGAATTAGGCTTGCTCTAATGGGCCACACTTGTGCCCCTAAGTTTACTTTGCCTATCACAAATAAGCTGAAGAGTATTTAAATAATTAAATTTAAAATAATAATAATTATAACTAAGTAAAACATAGTGTATATATTGTTTCTCAGTAGAAAACCTGCCTAGTGTGTTCCTGACATTTTCCGTTTTTGTGTGAAAATGATGTGCTTCAAACTATGATGTTTTAATTGTGTTTCATTACTGTTATGGAGCAGTTCTAGTGATATTGGTGAAGAAAAGTGGTGTATTTATCATTATTCAGCAAATTTCATTGGATTATCATCAGCGATTGAGAAGTAGTAAGTGGAAATTTCACATAATTGCCACCCCTGCCTTCAATTTTTTTTTTACATTTGCTAATATTATTATTATATTTCTAACCTATAGTAATAGTAGCAATACCAACGTGTTCTTTGTGCAATCTCCTTTAATTTGATATATAATACAATATATCTGCTACCATTTTAACAATGATTACATCATTACTGTGACACACCCCTACTTCCCATTTTCTGCTATCAATTTCTGCTTGGTCCAAACCCACTTTTTGTTTGGCAGTGAATCAGTAGTCACTGGAGGATCTTCTCCGCGATTACTATATGTAGCGATTTCATTTAGTCCGATTATGCGATCCGTAACCAGAAACCACGCCTGCGCAGAAAGATTCATTGGCTCCCCAGAAATGACTATGTAAAGACTATGCATGCTTCCGACATCATTCATTCATTCAAATATCACATGACAATAACAAACACCATCTTAGTTTCTGCAGGATAGGTCAGTCTAATACTCTATGCATAGCGATTGGTTGAAATTATCTTTTAAATAAATTCCTTTATATGACACATGTTAAGTAATTTTATTTTCGGCACTCTTCCGATTGACGGGTCTAAATAGTTCCGCAGTGAATAAGTCAGGGGTTAAGGGTTAGGGTTAGTGTTAAACTAACACTGACCCTAACCCTTAACCCTAACTTATTCACTGCGGAACTATTTACACCCGTCAATCGGAAGAGTGCCTTATTTTCTACAGCTTGTTTAAATTAATCTGTACTTATTTTTAGATGGAATTTTTAATTTTAATAGATTTTTACATATATTTGGAGAGTTTCATCGCCTACCATCTTCCACTTGTGGTAGAAAAAAAAAATATTTCTGCAAATATGCTGCATCGTCTTCGTGAATGGAAATCCAAAATGGCGGCACCGCTGATATCGATCGGACTCGGCTGCGCATACTTTTTACGCTCGAAACGTACAATTTGAACTACCAAAGTTAAAGAGAATACAAGTTTAAAGATTATTAATAATTTATTTGAATACTTTTACTATTTTTTAGCATTTAACATGACGGAACATATTTTTGAAGTCAGTTTTCATATCCGTCTATGGCCTGTTTGAGACAATCTGTATCTCGCACAGACGGGCAGTACAGTTTATTATTTTAGAATTAACTGTAAATGAGAAAATACTAAGAGGGAATCCTGAGAAATTTTTGGTTCAAGATCCCGACACTCAAATGTGAATATCTTCACTTCTAATTGACATACAGGCATAATTGTGGTCCTGTTTGATTCTGTTTTTCAAGGCCTATCTAATTAGTAAGTACTCAATTTGAAAATCATGACTTTACCTGCTAGTGTGTTTTGTGTATGTATGTGTTTGCTGATGAAGGCTAGTGGCCGCAACGTCCTGTATTTTTCGAAATTCTGTTCTGTAAAGCTGCATTACTTTGTGTTATTTTATACTGTTCAAGTACTCAAGTACTTCAAGTTTTGTTTCAGTTAAAATGTGTTGACTCAAACAACATATATTTTTTATATGCTCTTTGACTCTTTCTTGTCTTGTTTTTAGTTTTTGGGTTAGTGGTGAGAAACAAACCTGGGGCTTTATTGCAAAGGCCAATGGGTGAGTCTTGAAAAAGGAGAGTCTGGCATATGAGACTACGACCTCCAGCATGAGAATGGAGGTGGAGGCAGTAACAGCGGCATTCCGGTGGCTAGAGGAGACTACTGCAACACACGTTGTATTTATTACGGATTCAAAGAGTATGCTTAGCAAGGTGGAGAAAGGAATGTTTCGTGTGGAATGGCTCTCGTCGCTTCAGAGGTCACAGATCGTGAGGTTTGTATGGATATTTTGCCCTGGCCATGCGGGTGTACGGGGGAATGAACAGGCTGATAGGCTAGCAGGGAAGGCACCTCTTGGTGGAATTTTGCCTATGGACAAGGGGGAGGTAGTCGTGCGCTTGTGGGACCAGGTGGAGAAGGCGGAGGAACAGATTGAGAACCTGTATGTGGAAAGAATGAGGTTGCGGGGGATCGGCAGGGGTTATGGAAGAATCTCAAAACTGAGATAGAAGGCCAGGAGAACTTTTAATTAGATAGCGGTAGGAACAATTAGTAGTATGACTCTTCGCTGGCTGTTGAACGAGGGGACGGAGCACGTATGGGAATGTCCTGAGTGCAGTGATGTCGGTTCTTAACAGTTAACTTAACTCAAACTCAACTCAACTGTCTGTAGTTTTACGTTGCGTTAAATTGCAAGCAAACAATTGAAATGTTCAATGCCTTACATGAAACAGGTTTAATGCTAAACATATGTTCAAGTCCCGGCGGTAGTTTGAGTTCAGCACTCTACAAGTATATTATAAAATACAATAATAGTTTTCATATTTGAAACATTGATCATTCCAAAATATAAAATCGAAACCTTACCTCGTCTGCTCGTTCCGTGCTCCAGATCCAGTTAGTCATACGTGTATGCTTAATTGATTTTAAGAATAATTTTATAAAAGGAATGAGACACTTAATATGCTATTAACATTACCCTCTTTGGACAACAATCATCTCTTAAATTAATATCTTGTTAACATGATTATTAATCTGAGCCGGTGATTGACCCTAATATAATTTCTCTTTGAGGTTGACCAGGGTATGAGTAATCGAATACAGCAGCTGCGCGAGATTCGGCAGCGGATCGCGCTGCGCTGGTAACTTACGGGGTATGTGCGCCGGTCGTTCAGAAAGCAATGACAGACTACTGAACGTAAAACTTGACTTGTACTTCAACAGCAGCTGAAAAATGCTGGTGTTGACTGCAACGTCGCGTAAGGGATATGCAACATTCAAAAAATGGACAACAATCACCTTCAAATTAATTAATATCCCGTGAAGGTAAAAGTAAAACCGTGGACAGCCGCTATTTGACATTTGTGGTGGACTCAATCACAGGGTTTTTTAATCTGAGCCAGGGATGTACCCTAATATAACTTCTCTTTGAGGTTGAACGGGGTATGGGTAATGGTATAATCGAAATGCTATTAAGTTACTATTAACTTATTAGTTGTAAACCACCGAGGCATCATCTATGGCAAAAGGCTTCTAATCATTAGAAGCAGTCCCCAATTTAACCTATTGTTTTCGCATCTTTATTTTATGGATCTAATAGATCCGAAAGCGTCGCATAAAGCACGAACTCCTTGCTACAGTGATGACCCCCTGGAGTCTCCGGAAAAATTGCACCAGTAGGCCAGAATTAAACTCGCAACCTTCGGAGCACAAGGTAGGAGGCTGAACCACTTCGCGACGAAACGTCCCTAGATTAATGAATCGACATCCCCTCTATGACTCACAATCGTCTTTTTCCTGGTGCGTTTCGGTACCCTTAACACGCCAGTGTACTTGGCCAGTACTAACCGATTTTCAGCAGAGAAGTCGCATGAGTCCGTTAAAGCGAATACACTGAAAGATGCCACACATTCATGAGCATTGATTGGTGCTCATAGCAGTCTAGAATGAAGAGTAGTTATTGGAGCACGCGCTGTACAACATAAATAGTAATATCTTCAACATGGCAGCGGTTTCATTCAGAGGTAACACGTTCGAATCCGGTGTAACAACAGCTTCTTTGTGTCTGTTGTTTATGTTTCCTCTAATAAGTAATATTTACTGAGTTGTCTTTGTAGTTTTAGTGAGATATGACTGAGCATCCACGTGTTTCTTCCTATATTTTCTGTCAGTGAGTCAGGTCTTAGTCAGGTATGAATGAGCTACCGTATAACAATAAACGGTACCACCTGCTTTCTATTAGCGCCGAATGTTGGACGGTGCTCACCAAGCCCGAAACCCCAAATTGAGCCGGCGGTTTCTGGCGGAGGAGCGCATATGGTAGGGCACGGGTCTTGTTATAGTGCGAGGAAATGCAACATAAAGTTTAAATGTCATGGTAGTGCAAACCAGGCCCTAAGCTCCTACAGTCGAACAGTTAGAGCATTGCTTTGCTGATCCGGCAGCTTCTGCAACTTGTCCTGTTCCAGATGTATTGATGTTATCATTCCTCTCGAGTAAACAAGGCAGGCCGAGAGAGGGATCATGCTACATGGGCAACACATGGTCTCAATAATTCAACCCAGGCTTTGTGCTGTGGAGAGGTATAACACTCGCTCTCCCATGTTGTTGCAGTTGTTATGCTTTGTTAGAAGCACAATGTAGCAAACTATGATCTGTCAAGACGGTAAGGTACCAGTATCCTTGTATAGAATCAGATAAATACATAATTACCGCTCTTGCGCCGCCTTGCTGTGTTCATTAATGTCTGTATAGATAGATCTATGCATGCTGGATTTTATCAATTGTGCTTTGAGTCTGGCTCTTTCACTTGAAACCTGTGCCCTTTGGTCGCCCGTGTATTAGCGGAACCCACAAGGCCAGCAAAGACTGGTAACGCTGTAACCTCCCATGAATGTCGTAAGAAGCGACTAAAGAGGGCTGGTCTTGGGACTGACCATCCCATCCCGTAGAAAACTTCAGCTGCAAGATCCAACCAACCACGAACCAGTCTAAACTTAAGGAAAACAGAATAATTCAGCCAACCAAAAGGAAAAGAGGCTCTACTAGAAGAGGTATGACTTGATGCAGGAAAAGCTATAGTCTGCATAGCAGACTTGCTACCTTTTATTTATGGAAATCTCCAGAATTGGCGCCAGAAATGTATTGTTATGTATTGTTATGTAAATGTATTGGGAAAGACGACACACGTTTAACTGAGTCAAAAATCGACACCACAGCACTTGGGACATTCCCATATGTCCTCCGTTCCCATATTTAACAGCCATCGAAGAGCCCTTATACCAATGGCACCAGTTGCAGTTTCATTATGTGTTTGGCCTTCCTCGGAATCCTGAGGTCGATCAGATCCCGTGGTTACTCCCTGCCATATTATTCTCTCTAGGCCATGACAATTTATCAGTTCTTCGACACTATAAACATGATCCGAAAGGGCCTTGACTAGGATGCCGTATCATGCACCTATACCCCACCCTACGGCGCAGACCCAGCCATTCTGTCCGCCTGCTCGTTTCCCAACACACCAGTATGTCCTGGGGGACAAGATCAACAGATGCTCCATATCTTAGATTAGACAGCACAGGTGGCAGACGAAACGAAATATGAGTTTATCATTCTGAGATTATGTGAAACAAGACGGGATGGAGGAGGCAAAAAGCTTCTAAGCAGGGTGAAACAAGAGCCATACAGAAGAAAATGCTCCTCACAGTGAAGGAGTTAACCTACGACCAACTAAAGAGCCAGAGCGAGCACTAATAGAATGGGAAGCAGTGAGTTCGAGAATAATAAAGCAACATTTATTTAAAAAAATAGTATTAATAATTAATTAATGCTCCGCACAGTGAAGAAGCGACCATGAGGCTAACTAAAGAGCAAAGAAAGAATTAATGGCTTGGGAGGCAGTGTTCTAAAATAATAACAGCATCTTTTACGCAGGGAATAGTTGCATAGCAGCAGCAGCAGAAGAACATTTGATTTTTGAACATTTGAACTTTGATTTTTTTTTTTTTTCAAATCGCAGGATTTGGCCAAATCATGCGAACCTTCGTGGGTATGCTTTTGAGAAGTCCTAGTTCTCATTATTTTTCGGTAATATTACATGCATAAGCTATGATTCACCTAAAGACTGATCATCGCAAGACAAGGACAGAGGCATTAAAGTTAGCAACATAGAATGTTAGGACGCTAAACGACGATGAAAAATTAGATAACATAAAACAAAAAATGGACAGAGAAAAAATTAATATTTTAGGGATGTGCGAAACGAGATGGACAGGAGCAGGCATCAAGATAGACGAAGATTTTAAGATTATTTATTCTGGAGGTGAAGATCGACAAAGGGGAGTGGCAATTATTTTGGACCGGAAAACATCAAAATCTGTTCAAGGATATTGGCGGGCCGTGTCGGACAGAGTTCAACTAGTTAAATTAAGTGGCAGACCTTTTAACATAAATGTTATTCAAGTATATGCCCCAACAGGAGAATCAAGTGAAGATAGTGTAAAGGAATTTCATAATGACATAGAGTCTGCTTTAAAGAAATGTAAAAATTCAGAAATAAACATTATAATAGGGGACTTCAATGCAAAAGTAGTAAATCAAGGTGATATATACATAGTAGGTAACTATGGTTTAGGCAGGGATGTGTAATGTCTTCAGATCTTTTTTTTACCTATACAGTGAAAATATTTTCAGAAATGTAGAAGATATAAATGGAATCAGCATTGGAGGACGAAACATCAATAACATTAGATATGCAGATGATACAGTATTGATTGCAGACAATGCGCAGGATCTGCAACTATTAGTAGATACGGTGGTTGTTGTACACAGTGAGCAACTGGGGTTAGAATTAAATTGTAAAAAGACACAAGTTATGATAGTCACTAGAAAGAACGAAATACCACAATGTAATATACAAGTAAATGGGAATATTCTTCAACAAGTGAATCGGTACAATTATCTCGGAACAGTCATAACATCTGATGGGAGATGCCTTGAAGAGATTAGAACAAGAATCGCCATGGCGAAAGTAGCCTTTAGCAAGATGAAAAACATTCTGACCAATAAAAAGATGTCAATTGAAACGAGAAAAAGAGTGTTGAGGGGATACATAGAGCCTGTTCTTTTGTATGGATGTGAAACTTGGACAATGAGCAGTCAAGCTGAAAAACATCTGATGGCTGCAGAAATGTGGTTTCTGAGGAAAATGCAAAGAATACCATGGGCAGACAGAAAAACCAATGACCAAGTACTACAGGAGACAAATGAAAATTGTAAATTGATTAGAGAAATTAGACGTAGACAGTCAAAATATTTGGACATGTTATGAGAAGAAATGGATTGGATAACTTAGTGACAACTGGCAAGATCGAAGGGAACAGACCAAGAGGAAGACCGAGAGGAAAATACCTGGATGGCTTGGCCACATGGCATGGACGAGACAGGAACACTGAGCTGATCCACGACTCTGGTGATCGAGTGAAATGGCGAGTCATGACCGCCCACGCTTTCCGGCATGGCACATGATTGATTGATTGAAGCTATGCCCAAAAAAAATGGACCAAATGAAAAATGCGTTACAGGGAAGGGGAAAATACAACAACAAACAAATAAATAATACTTCAACCGCCATACTTGCTTCTTTTTTGTTGATTGTTTACAAAAACAATGGTTGTGTCTGCAGTTACAACGACAACACCGTGATCAGTTACAACAATCAATTATTTTCAGCAACATTTTGCTCATTAAGAAAACAAAGCCGCCTGAAAGACTGAAAGGGACTTGTCAAAATAAATCAATCGTTTCTCAGTAGATGTAGGCCAGGGAGCGAGCGGTGAACTATTGATAAAGAAATTACAATTATTTCCAGATACCTGGGTTCAACAAACATGCTCTTAAACGCCCATGCCAATGTTCTCTTCTCACGATTTTGAATTCATTAATTTCACCGTTACCCTGACAACCGTTTAAGACAGATGTATGCTAGAAGACGCGTTGACCTTCATCGTCGTGTGCCATGCCGATAAGCGTGAGCGGTTATGTTTCGCCACCTCACATGATCACTAGAGTCATGGACCAACTCTGTGTTCTGGTCTCGACCACGCATACAGCTATGGTTATCTAACAGTACGTCTCACTTCATCTTTTTCTGTTGCTTCTCCTCCTTTATTTTCCATCACCTACTTTTCTGCAGCCGCTGTTGTTGTTGCTGTTACTGAAGCTGGGGCAATGGTCAACCCAACAAAGGCAACAGTGACTTGGTTCTCTTTGAATAATTATCTTGTCAACACTCCAACACCAACTGTAAAACTGTGTTCAGAGACTGTGGAAAGAACGCAGGCAATGAATTACCTGGGGATACGTTTTGATTGAAGCCTTGCTTATAATGATCACATAGACCAGATGATAACAAAGGCTAAGAGGGGTCTGGCTGCGATGCGGGTGATGGCGGCAGCAAACTGTGAGCAGCGCCATCTATGTCTTCTATATGAGGGGTTGGTTATGTTTGCTTTTGAGTATGCGATAGCGATCCTGACTCTCAGCCGTAAGCAGATATAAAGGATGAAAAGGATACAGAACGAAGCTATAAGCATTATTCTAGGATGTACAAGAGATACAGCATGCAGGGCGATGCGCTACCTTCTTGATTTTCCAACCTTTGAAGATAGAATACAAATTTGCAGAGCACGTGCAGAGTTAAAGCAATCACGCAACATCTACTGCATAGTGAAATTATGCAGGCGAAAGGCAGCAGGTTAAAAAGAGGAAGGTCGTGGATGGGTCAAACCGAAGACATTCTTCAATAGATGTGTTCACTTGAGGACTTAGAACCTGGCGAGGAGTGGGTGCAAGTGCCAACAGATTTCTGTACGTCCTTTTCAGTTTGCATCCAACTAGATAGAAAATGCAGACAAGAAAATCCGGCTGCTGTTGAGGTGGAAGTACAAGCGTTGATTTTCGAGAATTCGTTAGACGGTGACGCTGTCATTTACACAGATGGGTCGGTCGTCCGACATGTGGTAAGCTCATGGGCCTTTGCGGATCAGGCCGGAGGGATAATTACGAAGGAGGACTCTGGTGATTGATTGATTGATTTAGGAACCGACATCACATCATTCGGGGCATTCCCATAAGCGCTACGTCCCCATCCTCAGCAGCCAGCGAAGAGTTCCAACACTAATAGTACCAGTAGCAATCTGATTATATGTCCGTCTCGCCTTTCCTCTGAGCGTCGATCGTCGGCCAGATCCCCTCATCACCCCTTGCTGTCGCATTCTTGCCAGACCATGGTGATCCATTTGCTCCTCCGAGGTGTACGCGTGCTCCCACAAGGTCGCAATCACGTCTTCCTTATCATGCATAAATACTCCACCATGTTTTGCAGAGCCAGCCAATCTGTCCGCCTGTTCATTCCCCAGCACACCAGCATGCCCCGGAGAAAAGATCCAGACGATGATTGTCACCCATGACTTCCGAAGCGAAGCAAGCCACTCTGCACGAAGCTTGCCTGTCGTTACCCTACTCGGCATGCTTTCTGAGTCAGTTACAATCACGATGTGTGTGTGTAACGTATTCTCCATCCAGCGGAAAGCTGCACTGACCGCCTCCACTTCCATTTTTAAGCTAGATGTTGTGGTATCATATGCCAGGCTCTCCTGCACCAAACGGCGACCATTAGCTTTTGCTAAGAACTCCCAGAACTCCTGCCTTTCAACACCGAACCATCTGTGTATATAATCACATCACCCGGGCGAGCATTATCCTGAATTAGTTGCTGGATTTCCACTTCCGTGGCCCCTGCTGGCCACTCCTTGCACTCCCGGCTCAATATGATTATAACTTTGCATAAGTCTTACTGCTCCGCTGGTACTCTGACCCACTCCTCTCCTCGCCTGATGTTCTCCAAGGGGCACACCTGTCTGATCGTATCCTCCGCCTGAGCCATCCATTATTTCCCTCTTATCAGTCGCTGACCCTTAACTACGTCCAGCGTCTCATGCAGTGGGTGGTCTGGGTCAGCAATTACCCTGAGGTGTGCCTTCGCCTGCATCACCTTGAGCCTACCATCAACAGTCGGAAAACCAAGGATGTAACGCATACACACTACTGGGGTGACTCTGGTACATCCCAGAATTACCCGCATAGCTCTGGTGCTATTGTTGAGACTACAAGTAGCTTGACTATGGAAGCCATGGCAGTAAGTAAAGCAATAACATGGCTCGAGACACAGACATTCACTAGGGCATGTTTCCTTAGCGACTCAATGAGCATGCTCAAGAGGATAGAGACGGGGTGAATCCGAAGAGAGTGGTTGTTGTCTCTGGAACGGTCTCGGCTGGCAAAGATTAGTTTTATCTTCGTGCCAGGGCATGCGGGAGTACATGGAAATGAGCGCGCTGACAAGCTCGTAGGTAAGGCTACTGTGGAGAGCGGACGCGCCATGGACCAGGCTGACATTCTGAATGCTCTACGAAAAGTAAGACTTTTGCGAGAATCAAGTGAATCTACAACCATGGTCAGACTGCGAGAATAGCAAATTAAAAGAGGTGTGGCCAAACAAGAACACTACGCAGTAAGCCAAAGAAGATTGATAAACCAACACAGAACTGGTGTCGTTAGCCGCTACACGCTACGGGATTTGCTGAGGAGGGGATCCGAGCACTTATGGACTGAATGGTTCAATGTGCAATGAGGATGATCTCTCGACCTACTAACTAATTAGCTGTTGCTGCTTCTCCTCCGCTCCATCCTTTATAATCTCATTGTGTCTACCCAGTCTTGCTTAGTGAAACAGGAGGGGAAAGGTGAAAGAGGTGAGCTAATTGGAAGGGAAACTACCTCCTACTTCTAATCTAATCCACAGTTATATGAAGTAAAGACAGACTGCACATGGGAAAGAGAAGAAGAAAAAAAAATAACAAGAAGAAAGAGAAAACCCATCACTGTCCCCAGCTTCAGGAAAAGAACAGATTTAGATATCAGAAGAATCAGGATTCTTGGACAGGGAACCAGAAACATCTTCCCTAAAACCTGACAGTAGATTGAGGAGTTGGACAGTGCCTGTATAAATGAGTGTTTTAAAACGTGTTGCGTATCCCTTAGGGATTTTTCAGCTGCTGTTGATGTACTAGGAAGGTGTTACGTTCAGTACTTTGCCATTGCTTTCTGAACTACCGGCTCTCATACCAGCACATTATAACACAACGCGACACAGTCTGCTGCACAAATCGGTCGCAGCTGAGCTTCGAACGCCTGGTACCCGGCTCACGAACCGCGTTCGCAAGCCTTTAGCCATGGAGCCGATATAAATGAGTGGAACTCCAATATAAATTAGACACAACAGACTAAACAACAAATCTATGACAACAAACATGTAACTTTTATTAGTCAAGCCCCACATCTCAAGTATGGAATATTCAGGATTGATACGCAAAGCACAATCACATAGACAATTATAGTTCACAACACAGGGATCAAAAATGGACTGGGTTTCACATTAGACCATAATTCTGCAACTAAGCCTAGTCCACGGAATGCATTAATTAACACAGCCAGACATCACATTCCTAATCTGACTGGGACACAACACTATAAAAGAACTTCAACATAAACAAAAAAAGAAATGCAAACATAAGCAAAAACTTGGGTTGTACAGTGCAAAGACAAAACATTCTGCATTGAGACACAAAGTATAGCCCTATGGACAACTACAGTTCACAGCAGGGATCAACGGTGGGTTGGGTCCCACACATTACCAGATCCCTGTGACCCAGTCAAGTCCACAGAGTGCACTAAGTGCCACAACCAGATATCACATCCCTAAACTAACTGGGAGCCGGTCTCCGTGGCCATGGCCTTGCGGATGCGATTCGTAAGCCTGTTTACCTGCGTTCGAAACACAGTTGCGACAGATTTGGCAGCAGACCGCGTCGTACTGGGTTTTAACTTGTTGTTCAGTGATCCGGTCGTTCAAAGAGCAATGGCAAACTACTGAACGTAAACTTGCCAAGACATCAACGAGAGCAGTAAAATGCTGGTGTTGACAGCGATGTCCTGTAAATAGGATACTGAAAAAAACTAACTGCGACACCTCACAACAAAAGAATATCAACACTGACAACAGAGACATGAACAAAGGTATGGATAGTTCTGCTATGAGAAGGACGAAAATCCAGGAATGCTCCTGACAGTCACAGTCAGAGGTTACCCCACGGCAGGCACCCGTGAATGTTCCAAACAGCATTTCTCCGGGTCTGCCTGATCCGCCCATAGGCCCGGACGTCTCGCTGACTGACATCCTGGATCACAAAGGCCATTCTGACCATATTTAGTTCATTTGTGTTCATCTGTTGGCGGATGTGGTCAAAAATAGCCGGTCCTGGCCCTCTCCTGGTTAGCTTTGGGTTTGAACACACCCATGTTTTTTCCAGTTAGGTTTTGTCCGCAAAAGAGGTCACAGTATAATTTTTCATAAACATGCATGCACACAGAAATAAAAATAGAGAGTAGTAGTAGTAGTAGTAGTAGTAGTAGCAGCAGCAGCAGCAGCAGCAGCAGTAGTAGTAGTAGTAGTAGTAGTAATAGTAGTAGTAGTAGTAGTAGTAGTAGTAGTAGTAGTAGTAGTAGTAGTAGGCCTCTTTCAGTCCTGAAGGACTATAGAGTTGTGCCGCTTGGGAGGTTCCTGGCAGCGCCCCGGTGACTGTATAGTCCAATGCGAGAGTGACAATCTCTGTCACAGTTTCCGCATCTGTAAGACGAGGCAAGTCCTGCAGGAAGTGACTGCGCTTTGAGCCTGTGCCGCCTATCCTCAGTTTGTTGGATCAGATTGCGCTCAAAGAGCACCAGTCCGTTTCGTACATTTCTTCTCCAGCAGCATCTGTCTATTGCAACTCTCTCCCACGTGTCTGGATCTATTCCAATGGTTTTCATATCTTGTTTACACACATCCCTATATCGCATTTGGGGACTTCCGGCTGGCCTCTTTCCTGTGGCTAGTTCTCCGTAAAGGAGATCTTTGGGAATACGTTCATCCTCCATTCGAGATATGTGGCCCAGCCACCGGAGGCGTCTCTGCTTGAGGAGGGTGTGCACTGTGGTAATATCTGCTCTTTCAAGCACCTGTTTGTTTGTTATGTGGTCTTTCCATGTTATGCCCAGGATACGTCTCAGACATCTCATGTGAAGGAATTCAACTTCCTTTCCTGTCTTGAGTACAAGGTCCAGGATTCAGACCCATAGAGTAGTGTGCTAACAACACAAGCTTTATATACTTGAGCTTTTGTACGCTCTGTTAGTCTATTATTCTCCCAAACTCTTTTAGCTAGCCTGGAAAATGTTGTGGCTGCCTTTCCAATGCGTCTGTCGATTTCTGTCTCTAATGAAAGATTATCTGATATTGTCGACCCCAAATACACAAAATCGTGGACGACCTTCAATTCGTAATTAGAAATTTTGATTGACGGGGGCGCACCAGCGTCTTGTTCCATCACCTGTGTTTTATTTAGGCTAATAATGAGCCCAAAGTCTTTGCAGGCGGCTGCAAAACGATCTATGAGCCTTTGGAGATCTTCTGCTGTATGAGTAGTCAGTGCTGCATCATCTGCAAAAAGTAGTTCTCTTACGAATCTTGATCTTATTTTGGTCTTTGCCTTGAGTCTTGATGGGTTAAAAAGTTTGCCATCAGATCTTGTGTGGAGGTATATGCCTTCAGTGGCAGTCCCAAATGCCTGCCTTAAGAGAACAGCAAAGAAGATACCAAAGAGTGTAGGAGCAAGCACGCAGCCCTGCTTTACTCCGCTGCTGATGCTGAATGACTGGGATGTTGAGCCGTCAAATAAAATGGTCCCCTGCATGTTTTCGTGGAATGATTTCACGAGACTAAAAAGGGTGGGTGGACATCCAACCTTTTCAAGGACCTTAAAAAGGCCGCTTCTGCTCACGAGGTCAAATGCCTTTGTGAGGTCGATGAAGGCAATATATATAATGGCTTCCTCTGTTCTCTGCACTTCTCTTGGAGCTGCCGGAGTGAGAAAATCATATCGATGGTGGACCTGTTGGGTCTAAATCCGCACTGCGATTCGGGGTAGATTCTTTCAGCAAGAATGTGTGCTTGCTTGCTTGCTTGTGTTCGTTGGCTTGAGCTCCAACGCGAAGTCCTGTATGTCGGATGAAGGCATCCTGTTGTCCAACATCAGTGTGATGTCATACAGGACCTGAGTTTTGCGTGAGTATCCGTTGTCCCATGTCTGGCTTATTGGTGTGCAGACTGGTGGTTCCTCGCCGTACAGGCAGACACTCTCCGACTTCGGAGGAATCGGCGATCCTACTGACTTTAGCCAGGACCCCGAAGGGACCTGTTGCCCAGGACGCTCGACGAGGACGCGTCAATAGGTCTTGGCCAGTATATAACCCGGCCCTGGTGCCTTGGAAACACCTCTGCGTCCCGCAAGAATGTGTAATCTTTTAAGGATTACTCTGGCAAAAATCTTGCCTGTAATGCTGAGTAGGGAAATGCCGCGATAGTTGTTGCAGTCGCTTCTGTCGCCTTTGTTTTTATAAAGGGTAACGATGTTTGCGTCTTTCATATCTTGTGGTATTGATTTTTCTTTCCAGCAGAGCTGAAATATTGCATACAGTTCTGGGATGATTGTTTCTTTGCTACATTTTAAAATTTCAGGTGTAATACTATCTTTTGCAGGTGCCTTGCCGGATTTGAGAGAGTCTAGTGCTTCGCTGATTTCTGTGAGGCAAGGTTCGTTATTCAGGGCATGCATGGCGGACTGTTGATCGATGGCTTCCAGAGCTTCTTCGCTGACAGTGTTATCCACTGAGTATAGCTCTGAGTAGTGTTCTACCCAGCGATCCATTTGTTTCGCTCGATCTTTTATGATTACCCCCTCAGTTGATCGTAAAGGGGCCATCTTATTTTTTGATGGACCGACAGCTTGCTTGATGCCCTCGTACATTCCTCTTATATTTCCAGTGTCTGCACAATTTTGAAGTACCTGTTCGCACATCTTCTTGCCATCTGTTGTACTCTATTTCTGGCCGTTCGCAATGCCTGCAGTGTTTTCTCTGAAGGTGATGTTTTATACATTGAGAATGCATGTCTCTTTATCTCCAGGACTGTGAGCATCTCTTCAGAGTGTGCTTCAAACCAGTCGGTTGACTTAGTTTGCTTCTTGCCAAATGTTGATAGTGCTGTATTGTAGATGGTGTCGCGAAAATGACTCCATCTCTCGGTGGAATTTCCGTTTGTGGGGCCAGGCAGAGTATCCGCTAGAGCCTGCATGAATTTGTTGACCTTCTCTTTATTTTGGGTGCCGCTGGTGTCAATGCATGGTCTTCCTTCTGTTCGGCTTCTGTAGATTCTCTTGGGCTTTATCTTCACCTTGCTGGAGACGAGTGAATGGTCGGTGTCGCAGTCAGCACTATGATAGCTGCGAGTCAGCCGTACATTGCGGAGGTTGCTGCGTTTAGTGAGCACCAGGTCGAGTTGGTGCCAGTTCTTTGATCTGGGGTGCCTCCATGACACCTTGTGTTGAGGTTTCGTGTCAAAGAAGGTGTTGGTCACGCACAGATTATGGTGGCTGCAGAATTCCAAGAGACGTTGTCCATTGTCATTGATCTTCCCAACGCCAAACTGTCCTAGACATGAAGGCCAAGATTTGTGGTCGGAGCCAACCCTGGCATTGAAATCCCCCAGGATAAAAAGATGTTGTTTCTCTGGTGTTTCACTGACTTCTTTGCTAAGGTCGTCATAGAACTTGTCTTTAGATTCTGATGCTGCAGTTAGTGTTGGGGCGTAAACGCTTATAATACTAACTGGGCCTGCCTCTGTCTGGAGTTGGAGCTTCAGTATTCTTTCAGTGCCATCACTTGGTGGTATGATGGAATTAAGCAGCTTGTTTCTGATAGCGAAGCCAACTCCATGCTCCCTGGTCTCTCCGCACGGCTTGCCATGCCAGTAGAAAGTGAAGTCCCTCTCCTTGATGCTTCCAGATTCTTGGAGTCTGGTCTCTTGCAGGGCGACAATGTCTATCCCCAGTCTTAGTAGTTCGTTGTTTATCACTGCAGATTTGCGGGCATCCACAATCTCATTTAGATCGTCTGAGATGCCAGGGGTCATGGTTCTTACGTTCCATGTTCCCAGCCTTAGGGCCGGTTGTTTTGTTTTTTCCTTGTTGCTAGGTGTATAGAATGGGTAGCGGGGTAGGGGTATCCCCTATCAAAGGAGAAGTAAGGCGCCTCCTTCCCTCCGCTAGCTTACGGGACACCCTTGGGCAAGGTGGAGTACCCGTTTAGCCCCCCGATCAGGGTTACGTGAAGCCATGGGTGCAGGTGGTGGATGAAGATGGAGAGCAGCCAACAGATATTTGTAGGTTATGGTCTCCACCTTCACGACGGTAGGCAGAAAATCTCTATTTTGAGGAGACAATGGCTACGGTCACTGACCAGTATGGTCACTGCTAGGAAGGAAAGCAATGGCAAACTACCTTCTTTACAGATGCCAAGAAAATCATGTTGTGTGAAATCATCGATAATCAGAGAAACCGATAATCAGAGAAACGGCGTAAATGGGTGCTCCATAGGAGCAGCCTCGCCCGGTAGGGATAGTCATGCGCACCAGGTGACTCCAGACCGTCAACAGGCTACTAGGTGCAACAGATTAATATCATTGAAAGTAGGAACTTGGAACGTTAGAACAATGAATGCAGATGGAAAATTAGAAAACATCAAAAAAGAAATGGGGAGAGAGAAGATTAACATATTAGGAGTATCGGAAACGAGACGGAAAGGAACAGGGATAAGGACAGGAGAGGATTGTAAGATTATTTACTCTGGCGGAGAAGAACAGCAAAGAGGTTTAGCCATTATATTAGATAAGCAAACATCAAATTCTGTCAAAGGATATCATGCTGTGTCAGACAGAGTCATATTAGTAAAATTAAACGGAAGACCTTTTAAAATAAATGTCATTCAAGTATATGCCCCAACAAGTGAAAGCAGTGAAGAAAGCATAGAGGAATTTTATAATGACGTGGAGTCTGCTTTGAAGAACTGCAAAAAATCAGAAATAAGTATCATAATGGGTGATTTCAACGCAAAAATAGGACAACAAGGCGATGGATGCAGTGTAGGCAACCATGGTTTGTGAGAGAGAAATGAAAGAGGATACAGACTTGTAGAATGGGCAAAAGAACAAGAAATGGTTGTAGGAAACACCTGGTTTAAACAGCATCCTAGAAGATTATGGACATGGAGGAGTCCAGACAGCAGGATTAAAAACCAGATAGATTACATACTGATTAGCAAAAGGTTTCGAAATGCGTTAACAGTCGTAAAAACAGTTCCAAATGCAGACTGTTACAGTGATCACAGATTAATTACAGGCACATTGAATGTAAAGTTACAGAAAGTCAAGTATACAGCAGGAAACCCTAAATATGACTTGTGCATTATTGAAAACTGACAAAGAAATACAAGATAATTTTAACTTAGAAGTAAAGAACAAATTTGATATATTGTCTGATCTAGAGATCCTGTTTCAAGATGTAGATGATCAATGGGAAACGATGAAGAATTCAATCAGTTGCGCAGCAGAAAAAAACTATTCCAAAAGTAAAGAAAGTGGGCCGTAAGACATGGATGACTGAAGAAATTTTACAACTAATGGAAACAAGAAGACAGAACAAAAATAATCCTGCCAAATATGAAGAAATTCACAGAAAAGTGAGAACCTTATGTAAGGAGGCAAAAGAAACATGGCTTGAGAAAAATTGCAGAGAAATTGAAAAACAACACAACAGTAACAATGCGAAACTAATGCACAAAAGAATTCAGGAGCTTACTAATCAAAGAACACGTACATCAGCAGGCTGCCTAAAGACAAAAGATGGAAGAGTCATAATAGAAAAAGATCAGATCTTACATGAATGGTCAGATTATGTGAAAAACCTTTATGACGATAACAGAGACGAACAGTATGATGTTCAAAATAATAATGAAGGACCAGCAATTTTAAAGATGGAGGTTCAGAATGCGCTTAACCATATGAAATCTGGCAAGACCCCCGGTTCAGACAGCGTCACAACAGAAATGATTAATGCTTTAGAAGAATATGGAATAGATAAAGTTACCAGTCTGCTTAATACAATATATGATACTGGAAATATACCTCAGGAGTTATGTAATTCTGTATTTATTGCAATCCCAAAGAAATCAGGAGCCTTGGAATGTGATCAACATCGAACAATTAGTATAATGAGTCACATCACGAAGATTTTGCTAAGAATTATCATGCAAAGAGTTAGGAGGAAAATACAACCTGAAATAGGAGAAGAACAATGTGGGTTTGTGGAAGGCAAGGGTACAGTAAATGCTGTGTATATACTGAGAAACATAATCGAACGTTCTATAGAAGTAAACAAAGATCTACACCTTTGCTTTATTGACTACACAAAGGCTTTTGATAAAGTGAGACATGTCAACATGATAAGGATGCTTGAAGATCTACAAATTGATGGAAAAGATCTTAGACTTGTAAAAAACATATATTGGAAACAACAAGCTGCCATAAGAGTTGATAATGAAGTAAGCCAATATCAGCCTATTAAAAGGGGTGTGAGACAGGGATGTGTAATGTCTCCAGATCTGTTTTCCCTGTACAGTGAAAGTATTTTCAGAAATATTGAAGATATGGAAGGAATCAACATTGGGGGACGATGCATCAATAACATTAGATATGCAGATGATACAGTCTTGATTGCAGACAATGAACAGGACCTGCAAAATTTAGTAGATGCGATTGTTACACACAGTGAACAACTAGGGTTAGAATTAAATTGTAAAAAGACACAGATTATGGTCGTCACTAGGAAGGACGAAATACCACAATGTAATATACAAGTAAATGGGAATATTCTTCAACAAGTGAGCAGGTACAATTATCTCGGAACAGTAATAACATCTGATGGGAGATGCCTTGAAGAGATTAGAACAAGAATCGCCATGGCAAAAGTAGCCTTTAGCAAGATGAAAAACATATTGACCAATAAAAAGATGTCAATTGAAACGAGAAAAAGAGTGTTGAGATGCTACATTGAACCTGTACTTTTATATGGATGTGAAGCGTGGACAATGAGCAGTCAGGCTGAAAAACATCTGATGGCTGTAGAGATGTGGTTTCTGAGGAAAATGCAAAGAATACCATGGACAGCCAGAAAGACCAATGAACAAGTCCTTCAAGAAACAAATGAAGATCGTAAATTGATTAGAGAAATTAGACGTAGACAGTCAAAATTTTTTGGGCATGTTATGAGAAGAAATGGATTGGAGAATTTGGTGACAACTGGTAAGATCGAGGGGAACAGACCAAGGGGAAGACCTAGAAGCAAGTACCTGGATGGCTTGGCCTTGTGGCATGGTCGAGACAGAAACACGGAGCTGATCCACGACTCTGGTGATCGAGTGAGATGGCAGAACATGACCGCCCACGCTTACCGGCATGGCACATGATGGATGGAGGTGTATAGATTGCGGTCCATGTGTCAGGATTTTCCCCTAAGCTCCACACACCCTCAGGAGCAGATGAACCGTGGCGAGACAACACCGTATTGACTGGGGGATGCCCAGCTTAGGCGGGCGGTAGCTGTCTAGTGAGATACGATGATCTCTCCCACCATCGGAAGTAGCCCCTGGCGCCTTGCTCTACGCCAATCGAGCATTAAGACTTATAACCGGCAAATGCTGCTTCCCGTGTTGTGTCACCGCTTTACGCGGTGCTGAAGTGACCTCTTCAGGGCACAAGCCTGGGCAATGGAAATCGGAGAACCAGCTGTTGCCCAGTAGCAGGTTCCCCCTCTCCACGTCGCCGATGTTGACCAAGGGAAAGGCAGTAGCCAATGCAACTTGGCATCGGTGCCGTCGCAGGAGTTGCCAGAACTATGTTGTTTACAACATGGAACTGCCTTAGGGACTCCATCTCCGGATTTGTCCTCAGGGTTTACTCCCGAAGCCTTTCCCATATGGGTATACCCGCAAGGCAGCGGAGGTTTGAGATTTAGAGTTCCCTCTCTTAGAAGAGATACCAACCAAGGCTGACGAGCCTCCTCTGCCCGGGAATCAATAAGGAGGGAAGTCTACCATTCTTCCTTCCTGGCAGTGACCATACTGATCGGATGACCGTAGCCATTGTCTCTACTGAGAGATCCTCTGCCCACCGTCACCGACTTGAAACCATAACCAACAACTATCTGTCAGCTTCTCCCAAGTCCAATCCACCACCTGCTCACATGGCTTCACGTTACCCTGTTGGGGGGGGGGGGGCTAAACGGGTACTCCACCTTGCCCAAGGGTGTCCCGTAGGCTAGCGGAGGGAAGGAGGCACCTTACTTCTCCTTTGATAGAGTGTACCCCTACCCCGCTACCCCTAGTAGTAGTAGTAGTAGTAGTAGTAGTAGTAGTAGTAGTAGTAGTAGTAGTAGTAGTAGTAGTAGTAGTAGTAGTAGTAGTAGCAGCAGCAGCAGCAACAGTAGTAGTAGTAGTAGTAGTAGTAGTAGTAGTAGTAGTAGTAGTAGTAGTAGTAGTAGTAGTAGAAGTAGTAGTAGTATAGTAGTAGTAGTAGTAGTAGTAGTAGTAGTAGTAGTAGTAGTAGTAGTAGTAGTAGTAGTAGTAGTAAGAATGGAGGGAATGATAGAGAGAGAGAGGGGGGGGGGGGTGTGAGAAAGGAAGGAAGGGAGAAGAGGGATGGAGGGTTTGAAGCCTGGGCTTGACGTCTGCGACATTGAGGGAAAGACTGGGCCACCAATTCCTTCGTGCATTCAGGCATACAAAATACGATAGCCCTATCATATCACTGACCCATAGTGGCAAACTGCTTCGGGACAAATTTAAAAAAAAAACACCATTGTTTGGCAAGGGAAACTTTAGACTTGTGGCGGGATGACATTCTCAAAGAGTCATACAAGTCTTTGGACTGAATCAGCATACATAGTTTATACTTGTGAGCTTCGATGGCGAAGTAACAAGCGTGCTTGCCTGCTGGCTTAATGGTCGTGCGTTCGAATCTCCATTAAGGGGCGATTGTAAAAATTATGGGTTGATCCCGCCTAACATGGGTACAGGGACACGTCCTAGGGGGAAAAGTTGAGTGGCGTGACCTTAACCACGTCACCCATCGAGATTAGGGTTGCTAGACGTCCGGCAAAAAGAGGACATGTCCTCCTTTTTAGCCTAATATTCTCCGTCCGGCAGGCAAAGCTAAAAACCTTTAAAATGTCCGGCTTTTCTTATATTTTATGTTATAATTTTTTATGTATTGTTGTTACAACTTACAATGTATCTACACTCTACCGTATGTTTACATTGTTAAAATGTACAAAGTCTATGTATTTCTGCGAACTAGTCGATTATAGTAATTCTAACTGTTATCTGTATCTGGCTCATTACTCTTTTTGATATTTACTTTTACTTCTTTATTAAAACCCATTGCTTGATAATATTTAATTTTCCTATTTATACCAAATGTGAAACACCAAAGGAACAGACTCTTACTCGACTCTGTAAAGGGCATCATTCTCACAAAGTACAATTTGAAGAATCTTACCTGTGAACAGTTTTATGCATATGTGATTGCTAACGAGGATCTTCTACGAAAAGTTGGCTCCTCCGAGAAATATGTTGTGTAATTAATAAAGATTATAAGGTAATAATTGTACAATCGGCTGTTTAAATAATGTTTTTTTAGCATTTTGAAAAAGGCCTCCATTGAATTTATATTTATTTTTTAACATGATTGTTTCTTGGTCGATTCACTAAGAGTAAGATACACTTATTGGCAGCTATTGTAATAAAATTGTACTGATTGTGGATTTAATCTGGAACGATTCAAATGAAACATTCAATATGTCCTCCTTTGTCCTCTTTTTTACTTATTATGTCCTCCTTTTGGTGCCCACGTATCTGTCAGCCCTAATCGAGAGCCGGATGGTATACAGAGCTATGCGGATATCACCACATACTCAGTTAGTTAGTTAGCCAGTCAGTCAGTCAGTCAGTCAGTCAGTTAGTTAGATTGTTAGTTAGTTAGTCAGATAGTTAGTTAGTTAGTTAGTTAGTCAGTTAGTTATTAGTTAGTTAGTTAGGTAGTCAGTTAGTTATTAGTTAATTAGTTAGTTAGTTAGTTGGTTACCTAGTTAGTTAGTTAGTTAGTTAGTTAGTTAGTTAGGTAGTTAGTTAGTTATTAGTTAGTTAGTCAGATAGTTAGTTAGTTAGTTAGTTAGTTAGTTAGTTAGTTAGTTAGTTAGTTAGTCGACAGATCATCCTCATTGCACATCGAACCATTCAGTCCATAAGTGCTCGAATCCCCTCCTCAGCAAATCCCGCAGCGTATAGCGGCTAACGACACCAGTTCTGTGTTGGTTTATCAATCTTCTTTGGCTTCCTGTGTAGTATTCTTGTTTGGCCACACCTCTTTTAATTTGCGGTTCTCGCATGGTTGTAGATTCGCAGTCATCACTTGGTTCTCGCAAAAGTCTTACTTCTCGTAGAGCATTCAGAATGTCGGCTTGGTCCATGGCGCGTCCGCCCTCCACATTAGCCATACCTGCGAGCTTGTCGGCCCGCTCATTTCCTTGTACTCCCGCATGCCCTGGCACGCAGATGAAACTAATCTTTGCATGCCGAGACCGCTCCAGAGACAGCAACCACTCTCTTCGGATTCACCCCATCTCTATCCTCTTGAGCATGCTAATTGAGTCGCCAAGGACACATGCCCTGGTGAATGTCTGTGCCTCGAGCCATGTTATTGCTTTACTTACTGCCATGGCTTCCATAGCCAGGCAACTTGTGGTCTCAACAAAAGCACCAGAGTCCTCCTTCGCAATTCTCCCTCCGGCCTGCGCTGTAAAGGCCCATGAGCTTCTCACATATCGGACGACCGACTCATCTGTGTAAATGACAGCATCACCGTCTAACGAAATCTCGAAAATAGAACCACATACCCAGTATATAACACAACGAAAAAAGGTTCTTTGTTCGACTATGTACACACTTAACACACACACACACACACATAAGTATACACATGGAAAAGTCCTTTACTCAACTATGCACACACACACACACACACACACACACACACACACACGTCATCATCATGATGCGTCAGCCGGTAAGCGTGGGATCACCAGAGTTGAGGATCGGCTCAGTGTCCTTGTCTCTACCACACCACATGACCAAGCCATCCAGGTAATTACTTCTCTGTTCCCCCCCCCCTTGCCCCTTCCCCTCGATCCTGTCAGTTGTCGCCAAGTTCTCCAATTTATTTCTTCTCATAATGTGACCAAACAACTGTGACTGTCTACGTCTAATTTCTCTAATCAGTTTACGGTTTTCATTTATTTGTGTCTTGTAGAACGTGCTCATTGGTTTTTCTGTCTGTCATGGTATTCTTTGCATGTTTCTCAGAAACCACATTTCCACTGCCATCAGATGTTTTTCAGCTTGTTTGCTCATTGTCCATGCTTCACATCCATACAAAAGCACAGTTCTATGTAGCACATCAACACTATTTTTCTCGTTCAAATGACATCTTTTTATTTGTCGGTATGTTTTTCATCATGCAAAATGCTACCTTCACACACACGTGTATACACATGAAAAGGTCCTTTACTCAACTATGTACACACACACACACACACACACACTGAAAAGTTCCTTTACTCGACTGTACACACACACACACACACACACACACACACACACACAAGTATACATATGAAAAGGTCCTTTACTCGACTATGTACACACACATACACACACACACACAAGTATACACATGAAAAGTTCCTTTACTCGACTGTGTACACATGAATAGCAGATAGAGCCAGGTATAATAATACAATCAAACAAACACTAGAATAGAATAGCGAGAAGACAAGTCAATAGAATAGTAAAGAGAGAAAAACAAAAAGACTGGGAGGAGTATGGAGAAACTCTAAATAAAAACTACAAGGAGGAAACTAGAAACTTCTATAAAAAGATAAGTGCAATGAGAAGCAGAGGAGAACCCTTTGACCCAACTGAAATAATTAACAACGAAAATGGAGAACCAATAAGTGAACAAAAACAAATCCTAATAAGATGGAAATAGTACTTCGAACAACTTCTCAACATGCCATCAGATGTCACAGGAATTCAAGAAACCGACACAGATGCCACCGAAGAACTAGAACCAGACATACTGAAAGAAGAAATTATAGAAGCCATCAGATTAGCCCGATTGAACAAATCACCAGGACAAGATGAAATACCAAATGAACTAATTAAAGCAGAAAGAGAAGTAGGAACACATGGCTACATAGACTATTCAACCACGTTTGGGTAGAACAACAGACACCACGAGACTGGGGAAACGCCATAATTATCCCAATTTGGTAAAAAAAAAAAAGCTGCGAAAGAGACTGCACACAATAAAGAGGCATTTAACTGTTGAATCATACTGGTAAAATAGTTTGCAAAATTCTTGAGAAAAGGTTACGAACTATTATGGAACCCCAGCTAAGCGAAATACAACTTGGATTTAGGAAAAACAAAGGGTGCACAGATGCCATTTTTGCTCTTAGACAACTTATAGAAAAAGCAATCAAATTCAATGAAACACTCTACTTAGCCTTTGTCGACCAAGAAAAGGCATTCGATAGAGTAGATAGAAACAAACTGTGGGAAATCCTTAAACAATGTGGAGTGAGTACACATCTAACAAACGTATGTGAAAGCTTATACAACAACAGTGAATGCATAGTGAGAGCAACTGGAGGACACTCAGAACCCTTCACCATAAGATCCGGAGTACTACAAGGTTGTGTCCTGTCCCCTCTCTTGTTTATAACATATATAGACAACATATGTAAAGAAACCAGCCAAACAGAGACCGCAAGAACACCGCATGACGAGAACACAGAAGAAGAACCATCTGCAAATCTAACCATTAGAGAACTCCTGTTTGCGGACGACCAAGCACTAATAGCAAAATCAGAAGCTGAATTACAAGACCACATGAATAGTCTAAACGAAATGTGTTGGGAACATAACATGAAAATTAGCACAAGTAAAACAGAGGTATTGACTATAACTAAAGATGAAAAAGCAACAACGATTCACCTAAACGAACATCCCTTGAAACAAGTAAAGAGTTTCAAGTACCTAGGAAGTATAATATCATCAAATGGCAAATCAGAAGACGAGATCGAAAATAGATGCAATAAGGCAAACCAACTCATTGGACAAATGGCACCAATACTAAAGAACAAACATGTATCAATAACTACTAAGAAAGCACTTTACAACACAATCTTCCTACCAACTCTATGTTACCAATGCCAAACCTGGACAATGACAGAAAAAGAGAAAAGAAAAATCACAACAACAGAAATGAGATTCCTGAGAAGAATACTCAATGTATCAAGAAGAGATAAGATCAGAAATGAAGAAATCAGGACTAAAGTGGGGGTTATAGCTGCACTAGAATTTATTAGAAGGCAGCAAGTCAAATGGTTTGGCCATGCAAGTAGGTTACCAACTAACAGTATACCACAACAAGCAATGATGTACAGACCAGATGGAAGCAGAGGAAGAGGCCGGCCACGTAAACGATGGACGCAGAGAATAACAGAGTCCATGGGAATATCGATATATGAAGCCCATAATCGGGCACTCTCACGAAGTTTATACTTCACCTCGAAACCGCAAGGTACAAGAGGAACATGATGAGATGAGATGAGATGAACAAACACATATGGTACTAGATTGTTTTTATTATACTTTAATTAAATTCACCGTGCACACACACATACACACACAATCATAGCTTTTAGACCAATCAATCATCGACGATGACACATTCATTTATCTTGAACTTTCTGGTACCTATTTTAGAATGTCTCCGTGGCCTAACGGCTAAAGGCTTGCGACCGCGATTCGTGAGCCGCTTAGCACGCGTTCGAAATGCGGAGGCAAACGATTTGGCAGCAGACCGTGTCGCGCTGGGGTTTTAACGTGTTGGTATGGGGGCCGGTCGTCCAGAAAGCAATGGCAAACTACTGATCGTAAAACTTGCCAAGACATCAACAACAGCAGTAAAATTTTGGTGTTGACAGCGATGTCCTGTAAATAGGATATGCAAAAATTAGAATGGGTCTTCTTGGGATTTCAGATGCATGTTTTCCCCTCCCTAAATCTCCGTTTCAGGGGAAATTCAAACACATGACAGTCTGGCGGCAGGCAAGCAATGTATTGACATGGAAAATAGTTGTGTTTTGGTGTGAAATTGGTGTGGTAATTGCTACGTATGGATGGGTCAATGGATTTTCAATGAATTAATGGGTGGATGGATTGACAGATGAATTAATTAATGGGTGGGTGGGCGGATGGATGAGTGAATGGACGGATGAATAGATGGTTGGGTGGGTGGAAGGATGAATGGACGAATTAATACATGATTGGGTGGGTGGAAGGATGGATGGATGGATGGATGGGTGGTTGGACTGATGAATAGATGGTTTGGTCGGTGGAAGGATGGATGGACGAATGAGTGAATGGAGAGATGAACAGATGGTTGGGTAGGAGGAATGATGGATGGATGGGTGAGTGGATCGATATGTGTATGTCTTGCTGTGTGTGTGTGTGTGTGTGTGTGTGTGTGTGTGTGTGTGTGTGTGTGTGGTATGCATACATGCATACATGTATGGATGCATGTATGGATGCATGGCTCGTAACATTTATTGCATGTTGTTTATATGCTCAGCATTCATATTACCATTTGTTGTTGTTTTTTGTTTTACAGGAATGTAACAAAAATGGCACATAAATGATGTGGGAAAGATGCGTGGCTGGAGTGGCAGAATTTATGACAGGCCCAAGCTCCCAATTTGTGACTCTTTGAAAACAAAGTTCGTCCGTAAGTACCGGTATATTTGGCCAATGATATCAGCCGCTTCAGTTGACATGTTTATTAGGATCTGATCAAAAGAAACCAAGTGCCATCAAAGCCATGAAGATGATTGTGATGAGAAGCCACACGGTAAAGCTCAGCAGGAACAGAATGAAGTCAAGCACACTTGTGTAATTAAAAACACAGGACAACGCCATTTGAGCAAAACCCTGCTGCCTTCCACTTTCGTCCACGTTTTCAGTGTCGTTTTCGACAAAGGCATATTTCTTATTGCGACTTTCAAGACTGTTGTTTGACCGCTTGTTATTTGAGGTATGAGCTTTGTGGCATCGTCTATTGAGCGTTGCATTGTTGAAGTTGTCAAAATTATGCTTACGGAATAGCATGTTCTTCGTTGACGGTTTGTTTTCTATACACGCCAGTGATGTTTCTTGCTCTCTGTTGGGCTTGTCTTTGAGATTGGAATCTGAAAGCTTCTTTGTGAAAGAAAGCCCATCAGATGTGTTGACCTCTATTTGAGTTCCATTTCTAGAAGTACGGAAGTGTTTCTTGAGAACGGCAAGATTGGCGACGATAACGAATCCCGAGTGAAGCAAGAGCGATGCCAGATACATGATTAGAAGTGGCAGGCTCTCAGAATTTGTGGGCAGGTCTTTGGATATTTCTCCTGTGTAAACGGTTAATGATAGTAGAACGGTAACTGAAAACGACACTCTTTCTCCACTGTCCACGGGTATAAGAAACGTCAGCGATGACAGAATGGATATAATATTAACCGGTATTACGATATTCAATAGTGTAAATGACGAAAGACGTTGTAGTTGTAGAATAAATTTAACATGGTATACATTGCTTACTGTTTCTGTTCGGACGGTTGATTTTTTGATTAACCATTCTCCACTTTTGTCGTGACTATGGAAGCTATTATTTGAAGATGAAGACAGCAACCACAGCGATTCAACAGTTTCCCCTGTTGTTAAGTTGAGGCTGCATATTTGAATGTCAAAAGGAAAGTGGGTCATTTTCAACGGACAAAACGTGTACAGCATACCTCCAGGGCGCCCATACTGTTAGTCCATCGTTAAAAATTGTCAAGGGGGCATAATCATCCTCAAATATATCTCTCTCTGCAATAGAATTGGACCAGAACAATCGAGGCTTCCAAATATCTGTAGGGTCAGGGTGGACTTTGGTTATACCGCCATATTGGTCAGGATCCCAGATTCTGGTTTCATCTTGCCAGGTGACGACCAGCAAGACGTTGCTAGCGATACTCTGGTGAACCTCATCCACGTCCGTCAATGAGAATTTGACAAAGGAAAGGTTGACACGGGTTGCCTGGCTTTGATTCAATTGTGGCCTATATCTGTGATCAGTTGCCAGGATTGTAGTATTAAATAATGTCTCAATGTGTAATGTTGTGGCATTAGCCAGACAGTGTGAGAAAAATATATCAAAGAACATAGCTATGGCAGAGAAAATCTTCAAAAACATTACGTACATTATTATTTCTTGAATTTATTTCACCTCCAGTCCTAACTATTGTTTATTGTAAGCAGCCAATACTGTAATGGTGCGTACATCCTACGTAAGTTAAGAGGTAATTTCTGCACTGCACCTAGTTTAATAATAATCTTGATTCCTTGTCATCATATTTTCTCAGAGGGTTACGGCACTGTTTCCTCAGCCTTTTCTTGCTTTTGCAGGACTAATATTTTGTAAGCGCCCGGCGAAAGATTCTGGTATTCTTGTGTTGGAGATACTTGGGCTTGTGGGCTTTCGTGTGATAACATTTACAGAAGTTGTCTTTCTGTATGTTTGATGACTGAGGGCCTGGGCAACAGACTAGCGCACTATGCAGATCTTGCCAAGTTTGGGAGCAGCACCATCTGTCACTTTAGCCATACACAAAATGAGCTTTCATTCAAATCATCCAGGACCTGAAGAAGCTTTTCGTTCTTCTTGCCTTGAAGCCCATAAACCTTTCTTGTAAAAAAAAAAATATATTATTATGTCAAATACAATACGATATATACTGGTGCCGAAGCCCCAACGTTTGCTGTCTTAAAAATTCAAACCCTCAAATGATGACACTATTTGTAAGCACAGTACTGAGATAATAAAATCAGCTTTCAATGTTTAAAAGTGGCGCACTGTATTTTCTAATAAGGGATGCTGTTCCACACAGAATGTGTTTTAAAACCAAAGGTTAATATGCTTTAAACCTTGGATGAATATTTGCTAACACATTTGCATATAATCGAGGGATCCATACGCACACAGAAAACTTTATAATAACTGGTTACATCTCTTTGATGGCATGGGGTGGTCGGCACTATATCGGTCAGATTGGCAGATTTCTTGTGTGGTTGTTTCTAAGCAGCACCGGTGACATCTGTAAAGTAAACAATGCGGAAAATATGAATTTGAATAACGAAGACACAAACAATAGATTGTACTATTTTTGTCTGGCGTATTTCGCTGCATCTCGTTAGGTGAATACTGCAGAATTCACACAACATAAACTAAAGCCATGAGATAAATCCTTCAAGCTGAAACTGCACAAGCGTTTTCCCACAGTAATTTAAACTGTCCACGATGGTAATTTACGCCAGACGACTTGTAATGTATTGTCTCTATCGATGACATGACGGGTTTCCAAAAGATCTTCGCTATCGATGGGGGAGGTTTCCTGTATGTAGGTTTCACTGGGTTGTCAGAGTCGCTGTTATTTATTATTCTGTCTATCCATAGTAGGGTTGCCAGACGTCCCCGTTTTCCGGTACAGTCCCGGTGTTTTAAATAAAATAAAACACTGTCCCAAAAACTGCTTTGGGGGAAATCCCGTTTATCCCGTTTTTCTTTTCGTATAAATTAAGAATGTAATTAAATCAAAATATTTCCTAGATTTCCATTTGGTAGTACCGCTTAATTCGGACACAAATGTCCGCGCGCGAAAGCGCATAAGTTTCGTTTTCATTATCTTGTGGGAGTCTCCTTGGCGAAGTGGTCAAGCCGTCTGCCTCGTGCCCCGAAGGTTGTGGGTTCGATTCCGGGCTACGTCTGTCAGTTCACGGGTGCATTTTTCTCGGAGACTCCTGGGGGTCGTCGCCGGAGCTACAGAGTTTGTGCTTTGTGCCATGCTTTCTGTAGACCGACCTGCGGAAAGAGACCGAGCCATGTAGAATAAAACCCAGTGCAATGAAGTCGACCCTCTCGACTTTCTTTTTTTTTTTATCTTGTAGTCAGGACTCACAGTCGGTTTCCGCCTGTTGTGACTTGAGCAGAACTAGTTTCAAATTAAACTATCAGCACAAGTCACTCTGGGTTAAGAGACCATATAAGATAAAAACCCGGTGCAGTGAAGTGGAACCTCTTGACTTTAAAAGACTTGTCTTAAGAGACAGTATTAATTTTTGTAACATATTGTATTCTTCTTACGCTTAAAAGAAATGTCCCGGTTATTCAGTATTCAATCTGGCACCCCTAAGTTATAGTAAAGGCTCACAGCAATATAACTTAAATACACAGTATATATAAAATCATTACTAAGTTTGGGGGCGGAGTGGCAGATAGATCGGAAGTATCTGTGTACGACTCCTTCTCAACCAAACCAGGCTCGTCTCACTGTGTTGACTGTTTGGATTTTCACAGATAAAAGAATAGTAAATTTCCCACGTATTCTGTTCAAGTGGATGGGACGTCTAGCCTGTTCAGAGAAGGACGGAAAACACGGAGAACCCCGTGTGCACGCTGAGAACGTTAAAAATTCTATCGGCAGTAGGGCGTCGACAAGAGTAGGCCGAATATGCCCATACGCAGGCAAAATGCCTAAACTCACAGAAAAGCTATCAACAAATGCCTAAACTCAGAAAAAAGCTACCAACAAAATGTCTAAACTCACAGAAAAGCTACCAACAAAATGTCTAAACTCACAGAAAAACTACCAACAAAATGTCTAAACTCACAGAAAAGCTACCAACAAAATGTCTACACTCACAAACAAGCTGCCAACAAAATGTCTAAACTCACAGAATAGATACCAATAAAATGTCTACACTCACAGACAAGCTACCAACAAAATGTTTAAACTCACAGAAAAGCTAACAACAAAATGTCTAAACTCACAGAAAAGCTATCACCAAATGCCTAAACTCAGAAAAAAAGCTACCAACAAAATGTCTAAACTCACAGAAAAGCTACCAACAAAATGTCTAAACTCACAGAAAAGCTACCAACAAAATGTCTACAATCACAAACAAGCTACCAACAAAATGTCTATACTCACAGAATAGATATCAATAAAATGTCTACACTCACAGACAAGCTACCAACAAAATATTTAAACTCACAAAAAAGTTACCAACAAAATGTCTAAACCCACAGAAAAGCTAACAACAAAATGCCTATATTCACAGAAAAGCTATCAACAAAATGCCTACACTCACAGAAAAGCTATCAACAAATGCCTAAACTCAGAAAAAAAGCTACCAACAAAATGTCTAAACTCACAGAAAAGCTACCAAGAAAATGTCTAAACTCACAGAAAAGCTACCAACAAAATGTCTACACTCACATAAAAGCTACCAACAAAATGTCTAAACTCACAAAAAAGATACCAACAACATGTCTAAACTCATAGAAAAGCTAACCAAAAATTGTCTAAACTCACAGAAATGCTAACAACAAAATGCCTCAACTCACAGAAAAGCTATCAATGAAATGCCTAAATTCACAGAAGAGCTATCAACAAAATGTCTAAACTCACAACAAGATACCAACAAAATGTCTAAACTCACAGAAAAGCTAACAACAAAATGTCTAAACTCACAGAAAAGCTAACAACCAAATGCCTAAACTCACAGAAAAGCTATCAACAAAATGCCTAAACTCACAGAAAAGCTATCAGCAAATGCCTAAACTCAGAAAAAAACTACCAACAAAATGTCTAAACTCACAGAAAAGCTACCAAAAAAATGTCTAAACTCACAGAAAAGCTACCAATAAAATTTCTAAATCCACAGAAAAGCTACCAACAAAATGTCTAAACTCACAGACAAGTTACCAACACAATGGGTAAACTCACAGAAAAACTATCAACAAAATGCCTAAACTCACAGAGACGTTATCAACATAATGGCTAAACTCACAGACAAGCTACCAACAACATGTCTACACTCTCAGAAAAGCTACCAACAGTTTGTCTAAACTCACAGAAAAGCTACCTACAAAATGTCTAAACTAACAGAAAAGTTATCAACATAATGGCTAAACTCACAGAAAGGCTACTAACATAATGGCTAAACTCACTGAAAAGCTATCAACCATTTGTCTAAACTCACAGAAAAGCTACCAACAAAATGGCTAAACTCACAGAAAAGCTACCAACAAAATAGCTAAACTCACAGAAAAAATATCAACATAATGGCTAAACTCACAGACAAGCTACCAACAAAATGTCTAAACTCACAGGAAAGCTACCAACAAAATGCCTAAACTTACAGACAAGCTACCAACAAAATGCCTAAACTCACAGAATAGATACCAACAAAATGTATAAACTCACACAATATATACACAATTTGTAACATATTCCTGCACAGAAAACGAGTCTATACTATCACACACTATACGCTAAAACACATACTAAAACAAAGAAACAAACCTACACCATCTGTCACACTTACCTCAGCTGAACTTACCCAGTCCATCCATTTCAGCCATGTGCACATGTGGTTTGGCGTCGCAGACAGCAGAGCACATACTCCAGGATTGCCCAAACTACAACATATCCAGGCGAACCTTCTGGCCTAGAGAGACAACAGTGGAAGATAAACTCTATGGACCGCTGAATGAACTAAAAAAGACTGTTAGATTCATACAAGAGACGACATTGCAGTTGTAGACATGTTTCAAGCGAACGAAAGAAGAAGAAGAAGAAGGGAGTTATTCTTGCAGCTGTCAGTAAAGGTGTTGCTAGATTACACAGAGAGGCGGGAAAACATACATTTCGTCACATTGCAATGAGTGGAGAGAAGCACCGCGTCATGTCGTAAAATTACCAACGATTGTGTAAACTCAATAGTTGCGGAATTTCTATATAAAATTATGCTCGGAATTGTCGTTTCTTCTTTGATCTTGGGTTATTAAGAAGTACAGCGTCATTTTCTAGCAATGAAAGTAATTGCACTGAATTCAGTTCATCATCATCATCATCATCATCATCGTCATCATCATCATCATCATCATCATCATCATCATCATCATCTATTCTAGCTTGTCCTTTACAGAACATTGCTCTGAATTCAGCCCGTCTGACAGACTCCCGATCCAACGCCTGTTCCTCTGCCTAGTGGTTGTTTATGCTATCATCATCATGTTTATAAGAGTCAGATATCGTGTGGTATTTAGTATGCGTATGTTATGGAATGTCTAAGATACATAACATTCGCTCTCCGTGGCGATGGCGTTGCGGACGCGATTCGTAATGCCACTTACTCGCGTTCGAGAAAAAAAAACATACAAAGCTGCGACCGATTTGGCAGCAGACTGTCGCGCTGGGTTTTAACGTGATGATGTGAGAGCCGGTCGTTCAGAAAGCAATGGCAAACTACTGAACGTAAACTTGCCAAGACATCAACAACAGTGGTGCTGGTGTTGACAGCGATGTCCCGTAAATAGGATATGGAAAAAAAAAACATACATAGACTAGAAAATACTATTGTAGCGAAACGCCAGTGGCCCATGTCCTTATGCATTCTTTTATTCTTGGTAAACAGGGGGAAACGGCTTTCGGAAGCTCTCAGTTCTCTTGTTCGCTCAATTCTCCATGAAAGATGGTTCTTTGGGTTATCTTCATACCACAATCTTTACATGGAGCGAGTATATATTTGTCTTTCCTTTCGGGTAGTCCCGAAGGAGCGCCTTGCGTCAAATGTGCACTGGTGCAGCGGCTGGTCAATTGATGGCCGTGCCAACACCTACCGTTTGATAGTTGCAGCCTGTCCAGTGAGTTAAAGATTACGACAGAGATGCAACATACTATTGAAGTGATGTAAAGGTAAATTTGGGTTTTCGTTGGTCCAGGCAAAGCTTGGCCTATAAATATCTATTGTCTTAACGACTGAGAGGATATAGCAAAACAGCAGTCTTGCCATGTTGGGAGGGGGTGACCGTTAGCCGATCTGGCTACGCGTCTTGATCTTGGCATGACAAGGGAACACATCTGAAGAATAAGTGTTACCAAATGATATCGCTTGTTCTTGGCAGCTGATGGACTAGTGATATCTTGATTCCTACGGCTTACCGTTACTTGGTGGCATCTCTCTTTTAAATATAGGCACATGATTGATTGATTGATTGATTGATCTAGGAACCGACATCACAGCATTCGGGACATTCCCATAAGCGCTCCGTCTCCATCCTCAGCAGCCAGCGAAGAGTTCCAACACTAATAGTTCCAGTAGCAATCTGATTATATGTCCGTCTCGCCTTTCCTCCGAGCGCCGAGCGTCGGCCAGAACCCCTCGTCACACCACGTTGTCTCATTCTTACCAGACCATGGTGCTCCATCTGCTCCTCCGAGGTGTACACGTGCTCCCACAAGGCCGCAACCACGTCTGCCTTGTCCTGCATCAATACTCCACCAAATTTTGCCGAGCCAGCCAATCTGTCCGCCTGTTCATTCCCCAGCACACCGGCATGCCCAGGAGAAAAGATCCAGGTGATGCTTACTACCCGTGACCTCCGAAGCGAAGCAAGCCACTCTGCACGAAGCCTACCTGTTCTCACCCTTCTCAGCATGCTTTCTGAGTCAGTTACAATCACAATGTGTGTATGTATCGTGTTTTCTATCCAGCGGAAAGCTGCACTGACCGCCTCCACCTCCATTCTTAAGCTAGATGTAGTGTTATCATACGCCAGGCTCTCCTGCACCAAACGCCGACCATTAGTTTTTGCCAAGAATACCCAGGCACTTCTCCTACCTCTCAACACTGACCCATCCGTGTAGATAATCACATCACCCGGGCACATTAGATAGCTACGGGGATGGGGTCCACCAATCTATAATCTATCTTCTTGAGCCAGGGGATGCTAGCCACAGGACTATCTCTTTCGTCTGTCACTTGATAGGATGATGTCGGGAGGATAATGGACTCCTCTATCTTTACTGAGAGAACCCTGAACTTATTACACTATGGCTTGTGCAGGGCAATGCCGGTACATTGGGGCGACAGCTCAGTCGAGAGCGGCGGCCGGGAGGGGTAGTATCTTCTTTGAATGGGGAAATACACGGTGTGCCATATAACCCCACTGAGGGGGGAGAAACACACCGATTGCTGGGCACACCACACCACAAGATCTTGGTTGCGAGAAAGGCATGGTTTGCAAGTGAGAGGAAAGCATGGAAATGAATGTGCCCAATAATAATAAAGGCTTGGTATGAGTGTGGAATGTGTGTCTTGTAGACAAAACGTTCCTAGGGTGGACAACCTGACATCACCCAGCTGGAGGTCGACTCAAGCCCGGACGTAGCCAATCCAGGGGCTACCTGACAGGTCAGGCCTATGCATTCAGGTATGATATATACTGCATTGGGTCAAGATCCTATATGTCAAATATATTAACTGAGACCCTATTGGTCTTTAGGATTGTGTGATGCATGAGTCCGCCCAGTCGCTCAATATTGTTTGTCATCTCCAGGGTCCTCTTTTGTTGGACGTGACCAAATCGGACAGTATCCACACAGCTTCTGTGCTAGAGCCAAATACGTCTGATGAAGCCAGGTCAATGTATTAGCCATATCACACATGGTGTGCCTAACTCTGAGAGAGAGGCAAGGGCATATCTTGAGGAAATGACATAGGCCCGAGAACAGTTAAATTCTGGTTGAGACTATGCATGATTATCCGGCATACTAAGAAACAATGACAATTTGCAGTAATGGTGCATCTCGGGTCCTTTCATTGACATAGGCCCGAGAGCAATCAAATTCAAAGTTGAGTCTACGCATGAGTATCAGGCATACCCATTTTGTTCCGGACATTGAAAGAAGCCTATATATGTTAAGTCCATGAACAATTCCTCAACAACCAGTGGATTTGATTCTACAGAAGCCTGTGGAACTTACACCCAAGTACCGGGGAGGAAGGAGCTTCCAGCACACAGGGTGAGACGTATATGGACAGATCGGACAGTATTTGAAGCTGGGTCTGTGACTATGGCTACTTGAGGCTATGTGCCTGAACTTATCTGTGTGGTGTCTGTTTAGAACTTTCTGTGTTACCTACCTTGGTGTTTTTCTGTGCTGTCCTGTATTGATTTAATAAATCAAGTTTTAGCTTATTCCAACGAGCACTGTGTTATATATATGGATCAGCCAGAGGAACACGACAGGAAATAGGTCCCTAGGTCGAAAGAAAGAGTGACAGTGAGTCCGGGGAAAACGGAGGAGGGTTGGCAGGTAAAGACCTATCCCAGCCAGGGCTATAAAGAGAACAATTTTGAAATATTGTGACAGGGCTATTTGGGACCCTCCACGTAGCTTGTTACAATTTCTGGGAGCACGTCGCGGGATATTTGAAATCCTGGTGGAGTTCTGGCTGATTTAGTGATAGGGGACAGATATTCTTGTCTACTATCAATAGGTTCTGCCTACCGTGCCTGGCTATTGTCTATACTCTTCCTGACACAGACTGACGACATACGACGTGTTGTGGTCGTGTAATATATATATTTTGGTTATGTGAGATAATCATTTTCTATACAATTTCTTGGGCACTTTCCCTCTGAGTTTAAGATGGCATCAACTGGGTTTAATGTCGCTGACGTACAGGCTACAGGGCGTGAGATGGGCTATGATGGAGCGGAGTTACAGAAATATGTGCAGGAAGTGGAAAGAGACTTCAGACAGGCTCGTGCGCGAAGCCAAGAAAATTGAGGCGGAGGCTAGGAAGATGGAGGCCGAGCAGGCAGTCAGAGACCATGAGTTTCGTATGAGGGAGTTGGAGCTGAAAGCTAAAACGGCCAAGGAAAGCGAGGGTGCAGTTGGAGGCGCAGTTCTACCGGACTCAACAACTTCTGGTGGCGGTCCATATCAGGCAATGAAGTTCCATTACTCCCGTTCGATGAACAC
>JACEFZ010001287.1:0-19636 GCA_014155875.1 Cepaea nemoralis
GATTATGAATCAACGAAAATTTAACGATGTCACGTACGTTAATTCACGTGACTTGCAAAATCATGTGACCAGCCGAGACAGTTCGACTATGAATAAAGAGAGACTTTACACATAGTCGGACTATGAATGTTTTACAAACAACAAATCTGTCAAGATGGCAAGGTACCAGTGATGTGGGGGATAAACCCGCAATAGGCGAATGTAGTTACTTCAGCTCGGTAAAGGGTATGAAGGACATGGCACATGCCATATAGTGGAATGAATAGAGTCAATAGAGACCTATGATCTGTATACTGTGTGCAATGGAGGAAAAGTGGCCAAAGCAAAGGAGCTTTCTCATGGTCGAATGGAATGATAGTGATAATCTGGATGCACAGTGGTAGAATTTTTGTTTTCGTGGCCGGATAAGTGCCTAGCCTATATTTCGAAGTCAGGGTGAGAAAGCACAACTGAAGAAAGACACTTATGACGACTACAGCCACTACCGGGTGTCAAATAAATTAATTACTAATTAATATGGATAGTGGGGTCGAAACATTCGCAACAGGGGAGGGGGGAGGGGGGTCCTGACAATCCGAAGTCTCCAGTCATTAAATGCTAAACGCTAAAATTATGTTACATGGCTTTTACTTTTAACACCCGCTAGATAATCACGTTTTGTTGTAACAGGAAAATTTTTACCAGGTTTGCACCTGGGCACGGTTATACCAATTATGTTCAAAATTTACGGCTGATATTTCTGCTTGGTTCTGTAATGTTAAAGACAAATAAATTCTGCTGGTTCACGTGTCATTTAACAAATTCATTTCAAATCAGAGAAAGAATTACCGCCTTTCACTACTCTTCGAATTGTAATATATATACATCCAATATCGAGTATTTGTGGGGTAGCTAGTTCAATCTACAAATATCCAAACGACGGCAACACATCAGGACTACTTACAATCACAGAACGATAAGTAATCTTTGTCTCCCTTTAAACAATAATAACTTTTGCAAGCATATACAGCATTAAAATCACAAAATTATTAATTCCAGTGAAGACATTAAGCAATTATCCTACCTTCGATGCGATCATGTACCGGAAAAAGGAAGTCGACTCTCTATGACTATACCATGTCAACGAAGCAAACTTCTAACTAAAACTGGCAACTTATGGAAAACAAATACTTTAAAATATAACTTAACACAACATTGGAGAGCAATTTATTTTAGCTTGTTATGTTATATTTATAAATGTTATACTTGAAAATTATCAGGTTTAAACAAACTAAAAGAAAACTATAGCTGGAAAGCTGTCAACAACTATAATAACTCACAGTAATTAATATATATTATAAATTCCAGAGATCTCCTTGCAATAAAAATCAGATTTGTTTCCTTGTTTCAAGGAACAACAGCTCGAAACAAAACGTGAGAAGTGAGGAACTTGTTGAAGCATGCAAATATTTCCAATTTAAAAGCGTTGTTAATGATACGTTTTATAGTCAGTTGCAGTGCGACCTTATTTAGAGTCATGCCAAAAGTAGAACCGGTATACTATGCTGTTAAACGGGGCCGTGTGCCCGGCGTTTACTCATCCTGGTGAGCAGTCTTTGACTTTGTAATTTTTGTTGAGCAAACATTTCAAATAATGATTGTTTATTGTAAACTAAGTTGTATACTCTAGCTGGAAAAGTCTGAATTTGTTATGGAAAAAACACAGCATTTAGGGTAATTAAAAAGACTTAAAAAGTCTTAAAAATCCAGAAGACCAACTTCATCTCACCTGTTTTTATCCCATATAGTATAGTAGCATATATAGACAATATTTGAAAATTGGGTTTGTACTTATGAAACCATCACTGTTGGAAACAGCTTGACAAGATGAATCCAACAGTGTCTCAATGAAGACTGTACGTCAATTATAAGCGGAGTTATTAATATTTTTGTGTCGTGATCTACAACCAGGAAGTGCAAAGGGATCTTAAGTAAAATTAATACAGCTGATCGCATCCCAGTAGGAACCGGAAGGTTAACCCTGTCAACAAATGCCAGCAGAAGTCGGATGTGTCATCCTAACTGCGCAAGAACTCAGCTCTGCTGTAAACAGGCACAATGCAATCACGTCTGGAAATTTTAAAGAAAACTCCGGATGAACGCAGAAGAAGAAGAAGAAGCCCAGTAGGAAGAGGAGCTTAGAACAATAAATGTTGCTTTCTATTATTGTGGCTTGTTTATTTAATTATACAAGTACACAGATAAATTACTGCTACAGATCAAACAAGAAAACTCACAAGTAGATAGAGCCCATCACCTTGGATAGAATATGTTTCATTATGTAGCAGGCCTTTTGGAGGTTTTTGCTTCAAAAAGTTTTGGCCCTTGCCAGTTCTACCTCATGTACCATCATTCCCATGGTGTTTGCAATGTCCTGTGTCCATCTTTATCCTTTTCTAGCCCATCCTCTTCTTCCAGGGATCATGTCTTCCATCACTGTTCAGACCAAGACACTGTAGTGTTTAATATGGCCAAGCAGTTTGTTTCTGACACATGATGCTGCTTATGAGCCAGTCCACAGTATTTAGATCTTGTAGAATGTCAGCAAAACTAGAACATAACATACAACAATAAGAAAGAGACTAATGAAACTAAAAAAGGGGGGGGGGGGGGAGAGAGAAATTAAGATTAGTTCAAGATTGCGTTATAACAAGAACCAATTACTTGATATTATTTTTCCCTCCATACTTTATGGTTCTGTACTTCTAGCTCTTCTGAAATTCATTTTATTACGTAAGTAGACCTATAAATCACGTTTTATGTAGACGTCTAGACTTGTTCTAGTATGTGTTATTAAATTTAGCTTCCATTTTTACGAATACTGTGTGTGTGTGGGGGGGGGGGGGGATTTATAGGAAGGAAATATGAAAAGGTGGGGGGGGGGGATGACATTCTGAACATATGGTGGAGTGCATGGGCCAAAAAGGTTGAGAACCACTGGTTCTAGAGGGAGTAAATCTTACACACATGCTTGTAGAAGTCAAATACACTGACCTCTTGAGTTGGAGATGTGCATAACTAGGTGTCTCATCTTCAAGCACTATGTCATATGACATGGGTAATCATGCTTCTCCACAGAATGTATCGTTTAAAAAATGTCATCTGTTGACATTTAACAAAATAAAATTTTAAACAAAGAATTAAATTATAAGCTTGCTAAATTAAGGTATGAGATATTGTTGGCTTATCATGGAACACAGACATTCCAGTTGTAATGAAACTTTTAATTATAGCTCAGCCTATTTTCGTACACACCATGCACATATGTCCTCATATTGTGTGCTCTTCATTTGGCATAATAAAGATAGTTGATTGTGCCAGACTTTGAGTGTTCCATTTATCATTAGTAACTTTCATTCAACTGGATTGATATAGGGTGTATTTTTAATGACTGTGCGGTGTTTGAAAATATTGCTGGTCTAAGTTTTGTATTCACCCTCTGTAAAGTTCATGCATCATAATAGGTAAATACAAAACTTGGACCGGCACTATTTTCAAACACTGCACAGTCATTAAAAATACACCTGAACTAATTTCTTCTGCCCTTTATCCCCCATTGGAGCATAGGCTGTCAACCAATCATGTCAAGCCTTCCTTTCTATCTTTTGAAGTCTCCTGTAGCTCCCTCTGTATCCTTCATATATTATTCATGTGTATTCATTCTGTAATTCTTTTCTCCATGTGTTTATACATCTCCTATTTTGCTAGCCCCTGTGGGCTCTTGATAGACTTTCCTAGTCATACTATTCTCAGGCAGTACTTATTAAAGATTATGACTATAAATTGTTCCTTATGTTCTTGATTTTTTGCTTGTGAGCAGGTGGTGATCAGAATCTATATCTGTATCTCTGTAGGTTTTTATATCGTCTAGAGATATCTAAATTTCTATTTATTTTATAGTAAAATATGAATAAAATTTGGTGAAACTGCGGTAAAGCTTTGAAAATGTAAACAACACAAAGTAATGCAGCTTTACAGAACAGAATTTACGACACATACAGGACGTTGCGGTGACTAGCCTTCATCAGCAAACAAATACATGCACGAAACACAACATATAGTATAGGAGAAGGCCCTCCGGTGACTACATTAAGGACGGGATGAGAAGAATAAAAAGATGAAACAAATGAGAGCAATGAAGAGAAAATGAAAATATGAAAAAAATGTTGCTACTTATCTCAGAGTCCTGAGGCTGTATTGCTACACGCAAATGTATTCTTTATCCTCTTTTATACATAGCCGTGGGAGTCTGTGGGTCATGGGGACCGAGGTAGGGGATGATACCAGGGTAGTGGGTGGTCACGGTTCAGTGACAGCCCCAGGTAAATGAGTGGAAGTAGTACGTGAAAAAAGAGGAGCAGGGAGGTGAGGTATTTTATAGTAACTGAATAGGTCAGAATTTGTCTTATAGACATGCAGTGATAACATACCATTTAGAAATTTGTCTTATAAACATGAAAACAGAGCACGATTAGTTCATGTCTCCATTGTTTCCTGTTGTGACACATTTCTGTAACTGTTTATTTCTTTTTTTTTCTGTTGTAGGCCTGAATGTGAAAGCCAAGTGAAAGGATTCCCCAATCCAGCTTTTAGGAAATATACTTCATATGAAGCTGCTTGTGAATTCTCCGCACAGAATGGTTAAATATTATTACGTTTCATTTATGTATTTAAAAAAAATGATTAACAATTGCCACAGTAGCCATAAAGTCTGATATGTTGCTTGTGATCTAATTAAGATTACACAATTGTAAATTGCAGACATTAACCAAAAGAGGGCATTCATAGATTATTTTAAAACTTCGGGTCATGGACTCCCTTGTGGTCTAGTTTTATTTTGAAGGTTTTGAATGACCTTGAAGGTCATTACCGGAGTTACATTGTGTGTGCTCTGTGTGATGCATTTGGCAGGCTGCAGTGTGGGAAGCCACTGAGCTATATGGGATAAAGCCCAGTCCAATGAAGTAAATCATCTTTCCTTTATACCCATTTCACTATGTGAAAATAAATGGTACCGGCAGTCCAATGGCTGATCCTGCTGTTTGGGTGTGAAGTGTTAGTCTCTCACATTTTCTACACCATGGCAAAATGGTAACTAGTCCAATGGCTGATCCTGCTGTTTGGGTGTGAAGTGTTAGTCTCTCACATATTCTAGACCATGGCAAATCCAGTGGCAGATCCTGCTGTTTGGGTGTGAAGTGTTAGTCTCTCACATTTTCTAAACCATGGCAAAATGGTAACTAGTCCAATGGCTGATCCTGCTGTTTGGGTGTGAAGTGTTAGTCTCTCACATATTCTAGACCATGGCAAATCCAGTGGCAGATCCTGCTGTTTGGGTGTGAAGTGTTAGTCTCTCACATTTCTACACCATGGCAAAATGGTAACTAGTCCAATGGCTGATCCTGCTGTTTGGGTGTGAAGTGTTTAGTCTCTCACATATTCTAGACCATGGCAAATCCAGTGGCAGATCCTGCTGTTTGGGTGTGAAGTGTTAGTCTCTCACATTTCTAACCATGGCAAAATGGTAACTAGTCCAATGGCTGATCCTGCTGTTTGGGTGGAAGTGTTAGTCTCTCACATTTCTACACCATGGCAAAATGGTAACTAGTCCAAATGGCATGATCCTGCTGTTTGGGTGTGAAGTGTTAGTCTCTCACATATTCTAGACCATGGCAAATCCAGTGGCAGAGTCCTGATGTTTGGGGTGTGAAGTGTTAGTCTCTCACATTTTCTACACCATGGCAAAATGGTAACTAGTCCAATGGCTGATCCTGCTGTTTGGGTGTGAAGTGTGTAGTCTCTCACATATTCTAGACCATGGCAAATCCAGTGGCAGATCCGTGATGTTGTGTGGGTGTGAAGTGTTAGTCTCTCACATTTTCGACACCATGGCAAAATGGGTAACTAGTCCAATAGGCTGATCCTGCTGTTGGGTGTGAAGTGTTAGTCCATGCTCACATAGTTCTAGACACATGGCCCAAATCAGTGGCAAGATCCTGAGGTTTGGGTGTGGAATGTTAGTCCTCTCACATTGTTACTACAACAATGGAAAAATGGTAACTAGTCAATGGCTGATAACTGCTGCGGTTTGTGGTGTGAAGTGTTAGTCTGCTCAAATATTCTAGAACCAGTGCAAAATCCAGTGGCAGATCCTGATGTTTGGGGTGTGAAGTGTTAGTCTCTCACATTTTCTACACCATGGCAAAATGGTACTAGTCCAATGGCTGATCCTGCTGTTTGGGTGTGAAGTGTTAGTCTCTCACATATTCTAGACCATGGCAAATCCAGTGGCAGATCCTGATGTTTGGGTGTGAAGTGTTAGTCTCTCACATTTCTACACCATGGCAAAATGGTAACTAGTCCAATGGCTGATCCTGCTGTTTGGGTGTGAAGTGTTAGTCTCTCACATATTCTAGACCATGGCAAATCCAGTGGCAGATCCTGCTGTTTGGGTGTGAAGTGTTAGTCTCTCACATTTTCTACACCATGGCAAAATGGTAACTAGTCCAATGGCTGATCCTGCTGTTTGGGTGTGAAGTGTTAGTCTCTCACATATTCTAGACCATGGCAAATCCAGTGGCAGATCCTGATGTTTGGGTGTGAATGTTAGTCTCTCACATTTTCTAAACCATGGCAAAATGGTAACTAGCCCAAATGGCTGATCCTGCTGTTTGGGTGTGAAGTGTTAATCGCTCACATTTTCTAAACCATGGCAAAATGGTAACTAGTCCAATGGCTGATCCTGCTGTTTGGGTGTGAATTGTTAGTCTCTCACATTTTCTAGACCATGGCAAAATGGTACCTAGTCCAATGGCTGATCCTGCTGTTTGGGTGTGAATTGTTAGTCTCTCACATTTTCTAGACCATGGCAAAATGGTAACTAGTCCAATGGCTGATCCTGCTGTTTGGGTGTGAAGTGTTAGTCTCTCACATTTTCTAAACCATGGCAAAATGGTAACTAGTCCAATGGCTGATCCTGCTGTCTGGGTGTGAAGTGTTAAGTCTCTCATTTTTTAGACCATGGCAAAATTAGATGGGGTGGTTAGTTCCCTTCCTCAACACCTTTTCCTTCCCAGACAACTCCCCAAAATTACCAAGTACCCATTATGTGAGGGAAATCAAATCAAATCAACTTTATTAAGGTCACAAATTGGGCGCGCAGGCCCGTCTTACATTCGACCCTTCTAATCACTCGTCTTTCGTTCATCAAGAGCATTATACATTTACATAGGAAGAAAAATAAACATTGTGAAATGAATGTTGTAAACATAAACAAGGCTAATTACCATGTTATGAGGCCCATCTCCCACCTATCCATACATCACCCCACCCACACAACACCCCCACCTACCCACACACACGCGCACCAAGGGACACATAAACACCCCCACCTACCCACACACACGCACACCAAGGGACACATACATACCCACCAACCGACCCATCCCCCTCCCGCACATCCCCCACCCACACACACTGCCCTCACCTGATCCCCCAACCAAAACACACTTGCCACCCACAAACATTCCCCTTCCAACCCACACATCCCACGCCCATCCACATACACATCCTACCCCACACATCCTCTCCCCACCCACACCTCAAACCACCCATCCCCCAGCCACATCTCCATCAACAACATATTATTCCCCACCCACACACACAATCCCCCGCCAACCCACACATTGCACATCCACTCACACATCCCCAAACCATACACACACATCCCCACCAACTGACATGTCCCTACCCCCCCCCCCCCCCCCCCCCCACATACACACATCTCCCTAACCACCCATACATCCCAAAGCCACTCACACACACCCCACCACCCACACATACAACTTCCACCCACCCACACATGCCTTAACCTAATCCCCCACCACATAATCCCCCACCCGCACATCACATACACCCCCTACCACGCACCACACACACACATATCCCTCACCAACACATCCCCACTTACACACCACACACATATCCCCCACCCAGATACCACACAATATTCCCACCCACACCCACACAGATACCCTTACCCCTTACCCATCCACCCCACATACCCCCACTCACACACCACAAAAATCCCCCACCCACACACACATACCTCACCCACACAATATCACCAACCAACACACCACACACCTCTCCCCACCCACACACGCATTCCCTACCCGTCCACCAACACACACTCACTCACGCATACATCCTCCACTACGCACCCACCCACTCCCAACCAAACATCTCTCGATCACAATACCCCTACCCCCACACACATCCTCCACCCACTCACACATCCCACCCCAACACATACAACTCCCACACCCACCTACACATCCCTAAGCCACTCACACACCCCCACCCACACACACACATCTCCCACCCACACTCCCCCACATACTTCCCCCAACCACCCCCATCCCCTGCTCACCCACACATATACCCCACCCATACGCCCATTCCCTGCACCCATCACACACATCCCCCACACCACACACTATCCTCCACCCATACCACCACAAACATACCCTCCACCCACACATCATTCACACATCCCCCACCAACACACCGCACACATATCTCACACCCACACACCATACACTTCTCCCCACCAGCCCTTCCATCCCAAATCCACCCAACACAAACCCCTACCCACACAACCCTGCCTCCCACACATACTTCCTCAAACCATCCACACATCTCCACCCACATAAACACACATCCCCTGCATCCGTCCCATACACATATCCTCCACCCATACACACATCCCCCACACCCATTCCAACACCCCTACTTTCACCCCCACACATCCATCCACACATCCCACCAACACCCACAAATACCACTACCCACCAAAACCCACACACCCCAACCCATCCAAATGCATACCCCCACCCACACATATCCCCACACTCACACACATCCTCCACATACACTCACACTTCCTCACATCTAGACACATACAAAATGTCTCACGTTAGTATTGAAACTAGTATGAACAAACTCCCACACTTTACTCACACACATACACTGACACTTGTCATGAGCAGTCTCATAAAAATGTTAAACATGGAGAAAAATGTGTACATAAAATGTATGTGACGTAAAATTAGTGATGCTCTCTCTCTCTCTCTCTCTCTCTCTCTCTCTCTCTCTCTCTCTCTCTCTCTCTCTCTCTCCTCTCTCTCTCTCTCTCTCTCTTTCACACACACAAGCACACACACACATTCACTCTCACGCTCACACATTCACTCTTCCGCTCATTCATTCACTCTCACACATTCACTCTCCCGCTCATTCACGCTCACTCATTCACTCTCCCGCTCACTCATTCACTTTCCCGTTCACTCATTCACTCTCCCGCTCACTCATTCACTCTCCCGCTCACTCATTCACTCTCCCGCTCACTCATTCACTCTCACGCTCACTCGTTCTGTCTCTCATTCACACTCACTACTCAAACTACAGTAATGAACATGAGTTTATATTATGCATGATAAAATCAAATGGTATTTAACTGATAATATGACAGATGAGAATACACAAACATATGGATTCGCGTGTTACATAACATGCGTGTTACATAACATGCGTGTTACATGACATGCATCTGCTCAGCTCTCTCTCTCTCTCTCTCTCTCTCTCTCTCTCTCTCTCTCTCTCTCTCTCTCTCTCTCTCTCTCTCTCTCTCTCTCTCTCTCTCTCTCTGTCTGTATTCTTTCATATACACAACTCACACACATGCGCGCGCTCACACACACACACACACACACTAACACATCAACTCTCCCACTATCTCACTCTCTAACACACAATCCTTCACACACACACACACTCACTCTCTCAATCACACTCTCTCACACATACACATGAACGCATGCACATGAAGAGGCACAGTGGCTATAACACTTGCCATCCGGCCTAGTGGTCAGGTTTGAATCCACGTAGGTCAATTTTTAAAATCTGACCTGGGCTTCCAGCTTAAAATAGGTACCAGGAAATGTTATAGGAAGTCAATGCGGCAAGCTGGACATTGATCGCACCGCTCATTGAGTGCTGATTGGTCTATACAAATGTGAGGCTAATACCATATACCCAGCATGAGACTGGGTTGGCTGGTCAGAAGATGATTCCTGCCACTGCTGGAGATTGAACCCAGGTAACTGTTCTGTTAAGCAAGTGCACTGACCTCCATTGCTGCCATAACTCCTTTCAATATGTCGAATGCTATTTCTACTGCTTTTATGAGCAGTTTGTTGAGCTATAATTACATTGGTAGCTTTGCAGTTATAGAAATTTACTTGGAAGGTGGGAATTCCCATGTTGTTCTTCTGCATTCATCCGGAGTGTTCTTTCAGACGTAATTGTGTTGTGCCCGGTTATGCATAAATAGTCCAACACATCTGACTTCAGCAGGTGTTTGTTGACCAGGTTGGCCTTCCTAGGTATTCCATTGTTCTGCCTCTGCCTTCCCTTGATGGCTGATCACCTGAGGATGGAAGGGTGAAGATGATTCTTCTTTCGTTTGCTTGAAATTTGCCTAAATCTGCAATGTTGTCTCTTGTTTGAATTTCAGTCGCTTTTAGTTCACTCAATGGTCCATAGGGATTATCTTCCCCTGTTGTTTCTCTAGACCAGAAGGTTTGCCTAGATATATTGTGTTTTGGGCACTCTTGGAGTATGTTATCTGCTGTCAGTTTTGCCAAACCACATGTGCACATGACTGATTCACCAATTTTGTATACATGTGGTTGCATAATCTATTGTCCTGTTCTAAGGCACAGAATAATTTATTCTGGTCTGTCCATAGGGGGGTAATCATCTTGAGCTTGGTGTTGGTGGCTTTTGGATTGATTTGATCATTATTTTATGTTGGTGTTATGTAAACATGAGGTTGTTCTTCTGTTGCTCCTTCCTTACCTAGTTGATCAGCTCTCTCGTTTCCGGGTACTCCACAGTGAGATGGTATCCACTGTTTGGTGACCTTTGGCTGGCTGGAAAGGTAAAGAGGGGGTCACTGCACTGCAGCCATGGAATTTTGTATGAAATTATCTGGAGAGGTTAACCAGGTCAAGTGTTGGCGTAATGGTTTGAAAGTGTGTTAATGACATGGGTGAGGTCAGAAAAGGGTTTAATGCCTGAGCTCACCATTCGCTACAAGAGAGAAAGACTAGCCACCTATTCCTCTGTGCACTCAGACCTGAAATGTAGGTCAGCATGGCTGAATGGATAAAAATGCGTGTTCTTAAATATCCGGTGTACTCATGCCGGGGTAAGGGGTTCAACCCCTACACCGAACAATTGGACTAAAATGTTGACCTGTCGTCCATGACTTGGGAACATTAATTTACAAGTACCTCTGAAGCCATAGTGGGTTCGCCTGATGATGAGGGACACTGTTAATAGGGAAAGCTAATCCACATGCAAAATTCAGTCCAGCACTACTAGAAGTAGTGTGTATGGACTGCGCTCGAGTTCAAGGCGAGCAAGTGAAAAAAAAAAGACCTGAAATTTGTGATAACACTTCACATAGCCATACAGGTTCTGATATAGGACTTTTTTTTTAAAAACTCGATCAACAAATGCAGGGAAGGCGTCAGATTTGTTAAAGGCTGAAATATTGCAGCTCTACTGTAAATAGACACTCCTTATTACATCCAAAACAAAATATCAGACAAATGATCTTGTTGCCTTGTTTAAAGAGTGAACAGTTTTTTAACGTAAATTATATAATTTTATTTTTCATTAATTCAACAGCTACAGCTAATTCACAACCAACCACGCAGCAGAATGCCGGCTTTATTTTCCAGGTTCCAAAAGTACCTCCGGCTTTCAGCAAACCCAACCTACCTGATACCTCACAAAAACCTTCAGCATCAATTGCCTGCAATAGTTGCCATCAGTGCACCCAAAATGCCACAAACATTGCTTCATTAAGTTCTACTGTGGACGGTATGAAATCATCCATACACAATCTTGTGGGTGTTATGGAGAAGCTCAGTAATGCATTGATAGACGTTCAGTCCACAGTCTGCAGACTCGAAAAGACCTTTATGGGTATGGATTTGTTACTAGCTTTGTATGTTCAGAAAGTGTCTCTTTACTTTGTACTAATTGTCCTGCATCTATAGTCATATTGCCCAAGAACTAATGGTTTTAGCTAGTTGTTTGTATTATCATCACAAAGTGTGTAGGTCAGCATGACCGAATGGATAAGAATGTGTATTCTTAAACATCCGGTGTGCTGACGCCGAGGTCAGGGGTTCAACACCTACATCAGACAGTGGGACTAAAATGTTGACCTATCGTTCTACACTTGGGGGAGTAAATTATAAGTACCTCTGAAGTCAGAGTACGTTCGTTTGATGGCGAGGGACACTGTTAATTGATAAAGCTAATCCACACACAAAATTCAGTCCAGCTACTATTAGAAGTAGTGTGTGTGGATTACACAAGTTCAAAGTGAGGAGCACAAAATAAAAATCACCAAGTGTTTATTGACTGGCATAGAAGATTACGCTTCTCCACATGCGAGATAGCATTTCAGGGGGTGCGAAACTTAACCAGCAAGGAAAAAGACGACCCTTTCTTAAGTTGCCCAACGTAACAATTTGAAAACAAGACTGGAGTAGTATTGGTGTTCCGCAATGAATATGTTTCCAAGACTTTGTGAAAAAGCACTAGGTGTCCTCATCCCATTTGCAACAACATACTTATGCGAGTCTGGATTCAGTTCTTTTTTGTCAATAAAGACAAAATCTAGAAATCGCCTGAATCCACAGGCAGACATGCGGATCGCTATCAGCAACAAAGTACCATGTTCTGACAAAATCATATCTGAGAAACAGCAACAAAAAAGTCATTACATTTAAATTCTACAATTTTGAATGTTTTTATTATTTTTTTTTGTAATTTTTAATTTACACTTACACTGAATGAAGAACTTAATTTTTGTGTACTGCTTGTATTTGACTTTGTTATAACAGTCTTCTTTCTTTTCTTTTTTCTTGCTTTTTATGTCATTCAAAATTTAACTTAAATAAATATGTTGCTTAAATTCAGTATTAATTATTTTTTTCTTCTTATGAGATATTACTTATATTACTTTTGTAGGGGGTGCGAGAACATACTGAAAGTTTTCTAGGGGTGCGGGACATAGAAAAGGTTGGGAACCCCTGCTCTAATGGGATATGAAAGACATAAGTGCTTTGGGCTAACTATTAACTTGTTATAATTGCCAACACTCAGTATATGTGACACCCAAACATTACCGGTGTCCTTAAGGGAAGCAAAGAATAGTCACATTGTAACCTACCAAGCATGTCATAAGAGGCAATTAAGGACAGTTGGCATGAGACTGGCTACCTCGCCTGTTGGAAACTTTAGCTGTAATATCCACTCGATCATGAACAAGTTACAAAGAGATTGTTCTAAGTTGGTCGAGGGCTTATGCTCCATTGGGAGAGGAAAGGTAGAAGTGTTGTGGGCTTAACTATTGATACTTGTTGGAAATGCCAACATGCTAGCCATCATAGTATTTTGCAAAGCAAAAGTTCTATTTGACAGTGTCCATATTCTCCCCTGGTACCTTATAAATATTCTTTTGTGATCAGTTTGTCTTAATTTGTTGAATTAACCTTGACAATTGATATAAGGTGGATCATTATTACTTCAGCCATGCCCTGGTCATGAGCCTACCTGGTCATTCCATTCCGTAGTTTGTTATTTTGTTCCACTCGAATTCCAATTCCATGTTTGTCTTCATTGAATCTTCTTTGCATACCTTCTTTATAATTGTCTTCCTTGGTGTACCTCTCCCTCCTTGGTTGGAAAATGGAAGTTAATATTGTAAGCTGCACAGACAAACAAGGAGGCCATGGCAGCGCAGTAACTACCATGCTTGCCTGCTGGCCCAGTGGTCGTATGTTGGATCCTCACCGGGGTGGGAATTTGTTTCTGTAAATTGACCTGGGTGAACACAGCATAAAACTGGCACAAATAAATGTTCTGGAGAGTAAGCATGATCGGCGAGACAATGATCACATCACTCATTGATGCTGATTGGTCTGTAAATGTATGGAGATAGCACTTTATACCATATATTATCCTCAGGGCATCGAAAAGGGTCCTTTATTTTTGTTTTCACTGCATACAAACACACACAGGCATCTCAGGGTGTTTGTATTTTTTTTGTAGAAAGTTGTTTTCTACTGTTTAGAACTTTACTAGTGCAAACAACGCCATTCCAGTATACCATTCGTGTTGGTTAATGTTTATGCCCGCAATGCAAGTGTGGACGCCCAGAAGTGGCAGTGCTTAAGTGGCATATTAGGCCACGAGAGAAATGTTATTTTCTGTGGTGACTTCAACGCTAAAGGCAGATCATGGGGAAACACTTCCTCCAATACACAAGGGCAGGAGTTCGAGACTGCACTGGAAACCATCGACCTGGTTTGTATCAACAGTGGCTGTGTCACCAGGACAGCAAGCCGTCCAGGCGATGAGGACAGTGCTATTGATCTGGCGCTAGTTTCACCTTCACTCACTACAGTGTGTAGATGGGGTGTCCTAGGACACCATGGCAGCGACCACCACCCTTGCAGCATATTGGTGGAGAAAGGCAGAACCAGGCAGCACAAGCTAAAGGTAAAGACGTTCCAGTATGACAGTACAGGGCAAGATGTGGTGAGCAAAATAAGACGTGACAAGCGCAGAACGTTTCAGGGCAGGAGAAAAAGCTGGGAGCAGCCACCGTGGTGGAGTTTCGAGGTGGAGAAGGCTTGGGTGGATAAGCGTAGTGCTGTAAGGAGATGGCAAAATGCCAAGAAGAACAGAGCTGGTCATCCTAGTCCCTGCTTGCACTTAGAAAGAGAGATGCACACAAAAGTAAGCTATTTCAAAAAACTGGTCAAGGTGGTTAAAAGCGAAAAATGGGCAGAGGTGTGTCAAAGAGTAAGCACAGACAAGTCACTGAAATTGTTCTGGCGACTACATAAAAGCATGAGTGGGGTAGTCAAGAATAAGAGCATTTCTGACTTCCAAGGTGCTGACCTCATCTGGCAGAGGACTGATGAGGACAAGGGCAAAGCCCTCTTTGAACGCTACCTTGAGCAGAGCAACCAGACAGACATGGGAGGCCGGAATCTGGCCAAGGAGGTCACCTCAGACAGATGCAAGGCCCAGAACACTTCGATGAAGACACAGTGACAGTGAAAGAAATCAAGGCTGTGCTTCGACGATCAAAAAACAGTGCTCCAGGTCCTGATGGCATAAGATACGACGACATAAATAGGTTACCGACAATGAGCTAGAGAAACTAGCAGACATGTACAACAACAGTATAGGGAGTGCTAGCATCAAGGAGGAATGGTTACATAGCTATCTGATTCCCTTGCCGAAGCCTGACAAAGACCACAAAAAAATTCAGGGATATCGAATTATAACCATGCAGAATACAGTAGGCAAGCTGCTGGAGAAGGTAATTGCCAGGAAAATATCAAGCCAACTAGAGAGGCAAGGTGTTTTCCCACCTACCCTGGGTGGGTACCGTCCAAAAAGAGAAACCTGGACCAATGCAGCAGTCTTTGCCCATGATGTCTATGAAGGTTTCCACTCAGGCACTGAAACTGTTGCTGCAGCGATTGATCTTGAGGACGCATACAACAGAGTACCACTGGATTTTTTAATGTTTCAGCTTCTTGAACTAAACGTAAGTCCATTCCTCCTTAGTTGGATCGCTGCAGCCCTCTTCCAACGGAAAGTAGTTTTTAGATGTGGCAGTTGGACTTCGGAACCAACAACAATATATCCTGGCCTACCACAGGGATCACCATTATCTCCGGTACTGTTCAACGCCTACACAGTGAGAATCACCAGTGAGCAGATCACTGGACCTGGCAGGAACATTGTCATATGCCGATGATGTTTTAGTGTATCGTCAGGGTAAGGATAGAGAGGAGGTTGCTGTGGAACTACAAACCGAACTCAATCGCATAAGTACTTGGTGTGATGACGCTGGGGCAATGGTCAACCCAACAAAGGCAACAGTGACTAGGTTCTCGTTGAATAATCATATTGTCAACAATCCAACACCAACTGTAATGCTGTGTTCAGAGACGGTGGAAAGAACGCAGGCAATGAATTACCTGGGGATACGGTTTGATCGAAGCCTTGCTTATAATGTGCACATAGACCAGGTGATAACAAAGGCCAAGCGGGGCGTGGCAGCGATGCGGGTGATGGCGGCAGCAAACTGAGCAGCGCCATCTATGTCTTCTGTACGAGGGGCTGGTCATGTCTGTTTTGGAGTATGCAATGGCAATCCTGACTCTCAGCCATAAGCAGATAGAAAGGATGGAAAGGATACAGAATGAAGCTATGCGCATTATTCTTGGATGTACAAGAGATACAGCATGCAGGGCGATGCGCTACCTTCTTGATTTTCCAACCATTGAAGAGAGAATGCAAGTTTGCAGGGCACGCGCCTACCTCAGAATTAACGCAAACACACAGCATCCACTGCATAGTGAAATTAGGAAGGTGAAGGGCAGCAGGTTAAAAAGAGGACGGTCGTGGATGGGTCAAGCCGAAGACATTCTTCAACAGGTGTGTTCACTTGAGGACTTAGAACCTGGCGAGGAGTGGGTGCAAGTGCCAACAGACTTCTGCACATCCTTTTCAGTTTGCATCCAACTAGATAGAAAATGCAGACAAGAAAATCCGGCTGCTGTGGAGGCTGAAGTACAAGCGTTGATTTTCGAGAATTCGCTAGACAGTGACGCGGTCATCTACACAGATGGGTCGGTCGTCCGACATGTGAGAAGCTCATGGGCCTTTACAGCTCGGGCCGGAGGGAGAATTGTGAAGGAGGACTCTGGTGCTTTCACTGAAACCACAAGTAGCCCTGACCATGGAAGTCATGGCAGTAAGTAAAGCAATAACATGGCTCGAGACACAGACATTCACTAGGGCTTGTTTCCTTAGCGACTCAATGAACATGATCAAGAGGATAGAGGAGGAGTCGATCCGAAGAGAATGGTTGCTGCCTCTGGAGCGGTCTCGGCTGGCAAAGACCGCGGACGCGCCATGGACCAGGCTGACATTCTGAATGCTCTACGAGAAGTGAGACTTTTGCAAGAACCAAGTGATGACTGTGAATCTACAACAATGGCCAGACTGCGAGAGCAGCAAATTAAAAGAGGGGTGGCCAAACAAGAACACTATGCAGGAAGCCAAAGAAGATTGATAAACCAACACAGAACTGGCGTCGTTAGCCGCTACACGCTGCGGGATTTGCTGAGGAGGGGATCCGAGCACTTATGGACTGAATGGTCCGATGTGCAACGAGGATGATCTGTCGACTAACTAACTAAACAACGCCATATAAGTGACATAAAATGCATTATTAGACACATGTAAATTAATTTTTCCCTTGTAACACTGTTCTTGCAGCTCCAGGAACCAAGCGAGCTTTCAGCACAAGTGCAGTGAATGCAAATGCGAGTAGAGAAAAGAGACCAAAGTTTGACCTTAATGCAGATTGCTTCACAGGTGACAAATTGTGTTTTTATCTCATTGCAATGCAGATTTTTTCACAGGTGACAAAATATTGACATATTGTTTGTATCTCATCACAATGCAGAATGTTTCACGGGTGAGAAATTTTTGACATATTACATTGTTTGTATCTCATCACAATACAGATTGTTTCACAGGGTGACAAATTATTGACATATTACATTGTATCTCGTCACATTTGGAACTGTTTAAGTTAGTACACTGAAACTATTGCTACCGCCGTTTATTTAATGATATGAACTATTTCTACCCCATGCTATTGTTACGTCAGAGTATTGCGTCAACATCATGTAGCGGGGTTTCTTTGCATAATGTCAGTCGTCTCAGCCTGCCAGAAAGATCCTCATTCCTTTACCAATTCCCCTGTCTCAGCTACTGGAACTATTGGTGTTGGAACTCTTCACTGTCTGCTGAGGATGAGGATGGAGAGCTTATGGGAATGCCCCGAATGCTGTGATGTCGGTTCCTCAATCAATCAGTTAATCAGTCAGAATTTTTATGCCCACGGTATTTTCAGTGTCCTGTGTCTATCTTCGTTCTGGTCCACCATTGCCTCTTCTGCCAGGAACCGTGCCTTACATAACTTCTTTCCCAGCCACTGACTTTTAATATGGCTAAAATATTTCAGTTTCAGAGACATGGTACCGTTGTTTTGTTTTTAATGTTATCTTGTAGAATGTATTTTTTCCATCTTGGTTCATGGTAATTTAAGAATGTTTCTTTTACATTTAAGTTTAAAAGCCCTGGTTTTCTTCTTTAGTTGTTGCAAAATGGTTCATGATCACATCAGTATTTTGCCAAAGAAAAGTTGTATTAGACCGGGGGTGCTGAGAATGGGCAGCAGATAATGGAGAAGTGCCCACGAAACAGCTGATAAAAGACAATTCTTGCCCTGGTGATGTGATTATATACACTGATGGGTCTGTGGTCAGGGGTAAAGAGTGTGGGTTGGGTTTCGTTGCAAAGACAAAAGGACAGTGTTTAACAGAGAGTCTGGCATATGCTACTACAACTTCTAGCATGAGTTTGGAGGTTGAGGGTGTGACAGCAACATTCTGAGGGCACCGCATCCAAATGTTGGTTTTGGTGGACTCGGATAATATGCTTCAGCAAATGGAAACTGGCATGTTCCTGGTGGAGTGGCTGACATCACTTGACAAGAGACAGCTGTTAGCACATAGTGGATTTTCTACCCAGGGTATGAAGGTGTGTGGAGCAATGAACAGGCTGATAGATGAGTTGCTGTTGCTCCTCTGGGTGGATAGCTGCTGAATGATACAGATGATGTAAAGGCTGTCTAGGTTCAGGTAGAGGGTAACTGAAAAGTGTCTATATCTGGAGAGATGCTGCATTAGGGAGTACTTAGAGGGTCTAAACTTAATGCATAGTGAAAAGCCAGGTGAGCTTTTAATGAAACAGCGACTGGAACTATCAGCAAGGGAACTAACGTCAGAGACAGTTATAGCGAACAAAAGAAAAAGAAAAGTAGGTACTTGTAATTTACGTCGCCAACTCAGAGGCAAGAAATCATTTTAGTCCAACTGACTGGTGTAAGAGTTGAACCTGCTACCTCGATATCAGCACACCAGATGATTAAGAACAAGCTCTGTTATCCATTCAGCCATGCTGACCTACAATTATTTGCATTTGTTTCCTATGTTGTGCCATAGCCTCTTAACACTGTTTAACCTCTGTATTACTATCGCAAATCTATGTCTTGCTAGATTAAAGAACATCTAGATAACAATGAGATATGGTAACAAATATCTAAGACCAGAGGTACTACTGAAGCAGCTGGTTGAAAGTAATCACTGGTTGGGATAGACGTACTCATTCATTCTAGAATGAGTTGAAGTAATAGACATTATATTTTGGATGATTATAACAGAAACCTGGAAGAAGGGAAGTTGAAACTAATTTATTTTCTTCTTCAGACATATTCAGATGTCAATCTAATAATATTTTTAAAAAGCAGTTGTCACTTGAGGTTGTTATCCCTATAGTTGTCTAGATGGGGAAT
>JACEFZ010001288.1:0-17980 GCA_014155875.1 Cepaea nemoralis
ACGTTAGATTGTGATTCGTTTCTGGTTTCTTGCGTGAATACAAACAATGGCAGGTTGAGACTTTCCTCTTTCCAGTGATTTTTGATCTCTGACAGTGAAATGTTTGTCTTCTTTAGTAAGTTAAAGGACCGTATTATGCGTCGTATGTGAATTGGACGTATAGTAAGTAAAGAAGTACATGACCACTTTACGCTCCTTGATGGTGCATTAGGCATATAGTGCAGAAACCATATTGGTAGAGTCTAACTTAGACCAATCTGCACTCAGTGGCTGATGTGGTATGGTGCTAGACCCATGTTTTTATGGACCTAACGGCATTCAGTTGGTGATTTTGCCAGTGATAAACCGGACACCTTTACTTTCCAAGACATTCCATGGTATTCATTTAAAGCTGTGTGGAACTGGGTGTTTCTCGGTATTTAAAAAAATCCTCCCCTATCGCGATTCAAACACAAGACCACGGAGCAGGTAAGCCTGCGTCTAGCCACTGCGCTACCTCAGCTCCCGTGTATTGATTTACAGAATTGAACATCTGCATGTCAATGTGGTAACAGTTTCAAAGTTTTCTCTCTCTCTCTCTCTCTCTCTCTCTCTCTCTCTCTCTCTCTCTCTCTCTCTCTCTCTCTCTCTCTCTCTCTCCATCTCCTTCTCTTTTTCTCTGGCTTTCTTTCACTCTCTCCCGTTCTGTCTGTCTGTAGGCCTCTCTCTCGCGCTCTCCTTCTCTCTCACCTTCTCTGTCTCTCTCTCTCGCTCTCCTTCTCTCTTCTCTGTCTGTCTGTCTGTCTGTCCCGTAACACCGGACTTATGTCGTAGGGGTTTCATGTTGGAAACATTGGCTATCATATTCCTCCGAAATACTGCTGTTGCGATGATAAGTAAACCATGACATACTTTAAGGACACAACTATGGGTTGGGATGGTCAGTTCGATTCTTCTTCGCCTGTTTTCCCAAGACAATTCCCTGCAAATTCTGAAAACTATCAGGTGCCCATTTGTGTTAATCTCAGTTGACCCCCGAGCCGTACTTGCTGGAACCAGTAATCCTCCCTGTGCTGGAGACTGAACACTAACCACTGACTTGTCAGGCAAGCGCTCTACCACTGTGTCATCTAGGCTCAATAAATAACAACAAACTAGCAAATAAACAAACAAACAAAATAGACAAATAGTTAAACGAGTGCATCATCACAATAGATATCGCTTTAGCATCCTGGTTCTGTCAACACAGTGCTCCAGGGTTCGAATCTCCCTCGAGGCTGAGATATGTTAAAAACCACATGGCTCAGTCGAGCCAGTCGTATACAAATGGGTGCCACATTGTTTTTCGGAAATTAAAGGTGATTGGTGTGACACTCACCGCATCAGCCGTTCAGTGCAGATTGGTCTAAAGATACGGGATGTAATGTTTCCAGTATGTGTGGCAAGGAAATGAGTTACAAAGGGGAAAATAACGCTAACAATCATTATAAAGCCAACTACTATATTTTTAAAAATTTGCATATCCTTTTCACAGGACATTGCAGTCAACACCAGCATTTCTGCCGCTGTGATCTCTTGGCAAATTTACGTTCAGTAGTTTGTCATTGCTTTCTGAACGACCAGCACCGATACCAACGCGAAACCAACACAACGCTGTCTGCTGCCAAATCTATCTCAGCTGTGTTTCGAACGCTGGTATACGGGATTACGAATCGCGTCCGCAACACCTTCGCAACGCAGACCTTTGCTGGCTGTCAAATGCATGGTTGGTTTTTCGGAGAAATAATGCTTTTTGCCCGCGCAGTCGCCAAGTGTTTTTCGGGTTTCCTATTTTTCAACTATTAAAGACCGGAAGGTCGGAATTTAGGGCCGATATTTCGAAGTTACTGGATAGCTTCTAGTGAACATTGTGTTTCTTGTGTGTCCGTTTATAAATTATAAATATCCTTGTTTATTACAAATTCGATCATGTCTGAGCATAGTACAGATAGAGAGTCTTTTGTCTGGAATCCACGTTGCAAGCGAAATAGATGAAAACCTACAAATAACACGGAGAAGAGAATTAGAGATATAACTACGATATAAATAAATAAAGCTATAAATAAATCGTTAATAATATGGGAAGTATATGGATGGATCAGCATTAGAGAGTGAAGGACAGAACGGTCAGGAGTGAGTTGAGTTGGAGCCTATACTCCAATGGGGTAGGAAGAGCGAAAGAAAGCCAAAAATAGTGTTAAAACTATGAGGAAAACACGAATACGTATTCTTTATTGGCAAATGAAATCTAAGAGAACAGAATATTGCGCCAGTCAGTACCTCGTCTTATTTAAGAGGGTTCCATAGATAAGAAACCCCACTGACGTAGTGAGGATTCGAACCCGAACCCGCTAATGATGTGCAAGGTCTGTTTGAGAAACTCACAGCGATCCTCCTTCCTCCCCCTCTTTCTCTCTCTCTCTCTCTTCTCCCCTCACTTGTCATGTACATCATGCACCTCACTTATTGTGTCCATTAGTTCACGACTCGGACAACTTCCAATACAATCTACAATATTCCTATGACTGCTAGTACACGACTGGGACAACTTCCAATACAATCTACAATATTCCTATGACTGCTAGTACACGACTGGGACAACTTAGAATACAATCTACAATATTCCTATGACTGCTAGTTCACGACTGGGACAACTTCCAATACAATCTACAATATTCCTATGACTGCTAGTTCACGACTGGGACAATTTCCAATACAATCTACAATATTCCTATGACTGCTAGTTCACGACTGGGACAACTTCCAATACAATCTACACTATTTCTATGACTGCTAGTACACGACTCGGACAACTTAGAATACAATCTACAATATTCCTATGACTGCTAGTTCACGACTGGGACAACTTCCAATACAATCTACAATATTCCTATGACTGCTAGTTCACGACTGGGACAACTTCCAATACAATCTACAATATTCCTATGACTGCTAGTACACGACTCGGACAACTTCCAATACAATTTACAATATTCCTATGACTGCTAGTACACGACTCGGACAACTTCCAATACAATCTACAATATTCCTATGACTGCTAGTACACGACTCGGACAACTTCCAATACAATCTACAATATTCCTATGACTGCTAGTACACGACTCGGACAACTTCCAATACAATCTACAATATTCCTATGACTGCTAGTACACGACTCGGACAACTTCCAATACAATCTACAATATTTCTATGACTGCTAGTACAACTACCGGTTCTGCGGCGTAGAGGTTACGGATGCAATTCGTAATCCCGCATACCGCATTCGAAACCCAGTTGCGGGCGATTTGGTAGCAGACGGCCTTGCGTTTTGTTTCACACAATGGTATGAGTTCCGCTCGTTCAGAAAGCAATGACAAACTACTGAACGTGAACTAACCACGTAATCATATGCATAAAAAAAAATATGAGGTTGACTACGACATCCTGTAAAGGATATAAACTAACATTAAATCATCTGTACTGTAAATACATTTTACTTTCAGATGATCTATTCATAAAAAGTATACTTTTGTACTTACACATGATTTTTCCTTGCAAATCATACCTTACTAACCCCTGACTCCCCCCCCCCCCCCTCCCCCCTCAGGTATTTGGTCTGGTAGCAATGGAATGTCCAAAAACCCGTGGAGAAAACATGACGCTCTTGGCCTGCTTCCGGTCAACCCCTGTGGGTTGTACTGAACCATAGCCAGACAACATAGTGCAATGACTCTCCATAGATGTGAAACTGCAGTACTGTTTGCAAACCCAGTTTGTTTTTGGACTATGAGAGGGAAAGGAGAGCTTCCCAACACAGTTCCTATGGAGAAAGGAAACCAACCTCATTCTGGTAGATGCAAGTTTGGGCTCAGCTGACCTGATCGCCCATGCATCAAACTTAATTAAGTGCTAAAACTCACGGTCTTACAGACGATTCACAATCAAGCAAACAACATCTAGACTTCAAACTGAGCCTCTGAGTTTTAACTTCTGATCTCCAAACATACAATATTCGTGTATCTAAGACACAAACAATATTCGTGTATCTAAGACACATACGATATTCGTGTTTCTAAGACACATACAATATTCGTATATCTAAGACACTTACAATATTCATCTTCCAAGAAACTCAAATATTCGTGTTTCTAAGACACATACAATATTCGTATATCTAAGACACATACACTATTCCTATATCTAAGACACTTACAATATTCATGTTTCTAAGACACATACAGTATTCGTGTTACTAAAACACCCGTAGTCGCCCAACAAGGGACGCTCTTGTACCTGCAGACGATGTATCTGTACAAAGTAACCTTAACCTATTACCTAATGATTTCTTAACCTCTAACCCTAGCGATTACACTAACTCGCCCGTACTAACCTTCAAACCTTAGTCTCTAACTCACCACGCCTAACCTCCAGCCCAAACCTCTAATCCTACCACGTGACCTCGTCCACTAATACTAGCGGTCCACGCAACACCACATACAATTTTACTGATGGCGTCACACAACACCAATGTTATCTCACTGCCTGTCTATGTCTGAGACAGGATATTGGTAATTCTGACCTGAAGATGAACAGTGACAATTCTGTTGTACCAGTGTGAAGATAGGACAATTCGGTTGTACCAGTGTGATGATAAGACAATTATGTGATACCAATGTAAAGATAAGACAATGTTTGTTGTAACAGTGTGAAGATAAGACAAGTCTATTGTACCGCTGTGAAGATAAGACAAGTCGGTTGTACTAGTGGGAAGATAAGACAATTATGTTGTACCATTGTGAAATTAAGACCATTCTGTTGTACTAGTGTGAAAATAAGACCATTCTGTTGTACCAGTGTGGAGATAAGACAATTCGGTGGTACCAGTGTGAAGATAAGACAATTCTGTTATACCAATGTGAAGATAAGACAATGTCTGTTGTATCAATGTGAAAATAAGACAAGTCTGTTCTACCAGTGTGAAGATAAGACAAGTCGGTGCCGCAACCACGTCTGCCTTATCATGCATCAATACTCCACCAAGTTTTGCAGAGCCAGCCAATCTGTCCGCCTGTTCATTCCCCAGCACACCAGCATGCCCCGGAGAAAAGATCCAGGCGATGCTTGTCACCCGTGACTTCCCAAGCGAAGCAAGCCACTCTGCACGAAGCTTTCCTGTCCTCACCTTACTCAGCATGCTTTCTGAGTCAGTTATGTTGTGCCAGTGTGAAAATAAGACAATTATGTTGTACATTGTGAAGATGAGGCCATTATGCTGTAGCTGTGTGAACATAAGACAATTCTGCTGTACCAGTGTGAAGATAAGACAATTAAGTTGTACCTATGTGAAGATAAGCAAATTATGTGGTACCAGTGTTAAGATAAGAGAATTCTGTTGTACCAGTGTAAAGATAAGCCAATTCTGTTGTACCAATGTGAAGATAAGACAATTCGGTTGTACCAGTGTGAAGATGAGACTATTCTGTTATACTAATGTGAAGATAAGACAATTCTGTTGTACCAGTGTGAAGATAAGACATGTCTGTTGTACCAGTGTGAAGATGAGACAATTATGTTGTACCAGTGTGAAGATAAGACAAGTCTGTTGTACCGCTGTGAAGATATGACAATTATGTTGTATCAGTGTGAAGATAAGACAATTCTGTTGTACCAGATTGAAGATAAGATAATTATGTGTACGTAAAATAATTCTAGTATATGAAAGTGAACATAAAACAATTCTGTTGCATTTGATTGAAGATCAAACTATTCTGTGTCTGAGAGTGGACATTGACATATCTATATATGAGGCTGAACACTAAATAATGATATGTCTGAGAGAGTACACTGACAAATCTATGTTAGAGATTGAACACCGGCTGATGTATTTATAAAAGTGAACTAAACAATTCTGTATATGAGAATGGATGTTGTCAAATCTATGTGTGAAAGTGAATACTAACCATTCTGTCTGAGAGTGGACATTGACTAAAGTATGTATCAATGTGAATACCAACAATTCCATGTTTGAGAGTGGATGTTGATAAATCTATGTTTGTGAGTGGATGTTGATAAATCTATGTTTGAGAGTGGATGTTGATACATCTATGTTTCTTCTTCTGCGTTCATCCGGATTTTTTTTTTCGGATGTGACTGCGTTGTGCCTGTTTACAGCAGAGCTGCGTTCTTGCGCCGTTAGGCCGACACATCCGACTTCTGCGGGCATTTGTTGACCGGGTTAACCTTCCCGGGGGTTTCTTAGGACGTTTGACTCTCACTGTTGTGGTGTTATCCCCCATCCCAGCTGGCTCCATATAGAACAGCCAAAGAATCCTGGTCAGCCCTCAAGGGAAGGCAGGGGCAGACCAATGGGCATTCCCCGCCATCCAAGGAGGCTTCCATACTTGCAGAGCCGATCACACTAGCGCTCTGGTACTGGGCTCACCCAAGGAATCGTCACGTCCTGCACATGGCTGCTTAGCCTCACTTCCGTATATTGGGCCTTCCGTTCACCATAGGCTGTTCCTCCGGAAACCAGAAGAATGCAGTCTGCAGATGACATCCACACAGTGAGCTTTCGATTAAGACTTTCCACATAATGGATTTGCTATCCAAGCAATATTCCATTTCGTGCCACTAGGACACTTTTTCCACCTTTTATGAAGGCCACACAGTGAGCTTTCGATTCGGACTTTTCACGTAATGGATTTGCTATCCAAGCAATATTCCATTTCGTGTCACTAGGACACTTTTGTAACCAACATACCTGTGGTATGAAGTGTGGCAGTCTAAATACATCTTCATGCACCTTTAGATGTCAACCTGAATGTAGTTAAAGTAAGCTGTAGTCAACTTGAGCTTGTTGATATCTCTATAGAGCTTGTCCTCAAATGAAGCAGGCGTGGGCCAAAATATCTTTCTCTGTTCTGCATATATTGGGCACTCCTGCAGCAAATGTTTAGCTGTCATTTTACAAGTTCCACAATTACATTCATCGGTATCTCCTATCTTTAGTTTATTGAACAAGTACTGTTTCAGCCTGTTATGTCCTGTGCGGAGTCTGAAGATTTCTACTTGTTCTCTTCGGTCGAGTTTGTAATATGCATCATCCTTCTGATGGCCTGGATGCTCTGATTCCCATTTGGTTCTATAAGTGCTTTTTATCAACCTCTTTGCCTCATTATAGGTTATGTCTATGTCAGGCTGTGGTAGTCGTCCGCCCTCTTTTGCCAGTCTGTCAGCCTCTTCGTTTCCAGGTATACTGCAATGTGATGGGATCCACTGTATTACAACTTTTTTGGATTTCTGGCATAGACCATGGAGTGCTGCTCTTAGGTCAGCTAGTTCTGTGCTGTTATTGCTCTTCAGTATTGAGACAGCTGACTTTGCATCTGTGAAGATAGCTATTTGCTTCTCTTTATTTTCCTCCATCAGGAGCATTTCTGCTGCAGTTTTCAAAGCCTCTACCTCCGCTTTGAAGTTACTTGAAAATTTTCCAGTTGCCACTGAATGTGTTTTTTTCACTCCATTTTTTAAATTTAGGAGAATTCCTCCTCCTCCATTTTTAATTGAATCTTTGGCTGATCCATCTGTATATGCATGGGTCCAATTGCTGCTTGGGTAATGTTCTTTTATGTAGTTGAGGGTTATTTGTCTTCTTTCAGTTTCATTCTGGGTGTTCTTTTTCTCAATACCAGGAATGTGTTCTATCATCTCAGGCAGTTGCTGCTGTCTCCAAGCTGGGAAGTTGTGTGCATTGTAAATGGGCTTGACTGTTGATATGTTAAGTATGGGATCTGCCCTAATCTTTCGTTTTGCAGTTTCCACAAAGTTGCTACGCTTCAGTCTTCCTTTTCCAAAACTATTGAACCTGTTATACATAGGGTGGTCTGTCAATCTTCTAAATTTTTCTGCTTGTTGCTGGGCTCTGCTATCTCTTCTATCCTGCATTGGTTGTAAACAAGTGATCTTTTCTAGGCGTTGTCTTCAGGCTTCCAGTTATGATTCGCATTCCTTGGTTTTGGACTCTACTTATTTTGTTAAAGTTTGACTTAGCTGCTGTTGCCCAAGCTGCAATGCCATATTCCAGTACTGGCCTCACCCGTCCAGTATATAACTTCTTGAGAACTTTCTCATCTGCTCCCCACGTTGTACCAGCAAGCTTTTTCATGATTGCCATTCTCTGCCTTGCTCTTGTTAGATTTTTCTCAACCTGTGTCTTCCATGTCAGGCGACGATCAAAGGTGACTCCTAGATAGTTTGGATTTTCTTCATGGCGCAATATTTTTCCATTCAATACCAGCTTAGGTTGCTGAGTTTTATTTGAGAGGGAGAACACTGTGCATGTTGTTTTCTCCTCACTTATCTTCACTAGCCATGATTTTGACCAGTCCTCTAGCGCTAATAAGGCTTGCTGTATTCTGCTGTTAGCTGTACTAATATATTCTTCAGATGTCCATATAGCTAGGTCATCTGCAAAGGAGGATGTGTGTACTCTGGCTGGAAAATTTTCTGTGATGTCATTTATATATGCTAGGAATAATGTTGGTGAAAGAACTCCTCCTTGTGGGACACCTTGCTCCAACAGCATCATTTTGCTTGTTTGTCCTTGTACTTTTGTCCTGGCAGTTCTGTTCTCAAGGTAGTGGCTGATCCATTTATACATTTTCACACAAACATGCATTCTTTGCAGTTTTACTTTCAGTCCTTCCTTCCATACTTTACCAAATGCTTTTTCTAAATCTATCCAGACTGCTAGTGTGTGCTTTTTCTCTTGGAAGGCATCCTCTATTTCCTGAGCTATATAGGTTATTTGATCTTCAGTGGATCTGTACTTTCTGAATCCTGCTTGGTGTGGTGTTAAGAGTTTGTTTTCTTCCAGATGCCATGTTAGACTTGCCATTGATAATGCGTTCCATTAATTTTCCTACACAGCTAAGTAGACTGCTAGGTCGATAGCCATTTGGTTCTTCCAGGTCTTTTCCTTTCTTTGGGACTGGTATTAGTATAGCTTCCTTCCATGCCTGTGGGACTATTCCTCTCTTCCAGCTGTTATTTAGGACTGCTAGTAGTTTCTTCTTTGCCTTGGTGCCTAGTACTATTAGCATTTCATTTGTGATTCCATCCTTTCCTGGTGATTTCTTCTTTTTTAGGGTATTCATTGCCTGTTCCATTTCTTCCATTGTTAGATTTGCCATCATATATTCTGCTGCTGTCTCTGTATTTCTATGATGTATCTGTTTGTCTTTGATTGCTTTCTTCTGTTCGGTTGTAATATCAATGTGGTTTGCATTTGCATAGTGTTCCATTAGTGCATTTGCAGCCTTTTTTCCTGTAAGCAAGGCATTTCCTTGTTTAATTGTTATTTGTTTGTTTCTAGGTCCTTCATTGTTCATGGCTTTCACTAGTTTCCATAGTTTGTTTCCATCCCTGTCAAATTCAGGTTTTCTGTTTTTTCCCTCCAACAATCTCTTGTTGTTTGATTTACTGTTCTTTTATATTTTGCTGAGATGGCTTTGAGAGAGATGTTCGCTTCAATTGTTTGTTCTCTCTCTGCTGTCTTCCTGGCATCTTCAACTTTGTCCTCCAAACTTTGTAGTTCTTCAGTCCAGTATGGTTTGTAATTTTTCCTTCGCTCCTCTTGGAATGGACTCAGTGGCTGCCTGTATTATCGCTCTGTTTAGACTTTCCACCATTTGCTTTATGTTGCCATATCGTGTATTTATGTTTTCACAATATTTGTCTGTTAGTATGGCAAATCTGTCCCAATCTGCTCGTTTGTAATTCCAGCGGGGCAAGGGCTTTTTGCACCTGTGGAACATACTCCATATTCATTACAAGCTTGATTGGTCTGTGGTCACTACCTGCTAATTGGTCCAGCACATGGCGATCGATTTTGTGGAGGATGTCTCCTGTGCAGAAAGCTAAGTCTGGAGTAGAAGTGGTAAGCCATCTTCTGGAGTAGAAGCTCGGTGTGTCATCCGCTTTGTTGAGTAGATGGAGATTTGAGTCTATTTCCCAGTCCTCCAATTCATCTCCTCTTTTGTCAGTATCTGGGTATCCCCATCTTTCTGAACGGCTATTAAAGTCTCCGACAATAATGCAGTTTGTGTCAGTTATTTTCATGTTTGAGAGTGTAAGGTCCTTATCTGCTGGGCTATACAGATTGTATATTCTTATTTTACCGTCCTTTTTCATTATATCAACACCTATAATTTCCGTTTGGTTGTCAGAGATCACAAATACTTAGCTGCAAGGTATTGTATTTCGTGTAAGTATTAGAACTCCTCCTTTGTGTCTTTCGCGGTCGAAACGTGTGACCTGATATCCTCTGACTGAGAATTTGTGATTGGCGTTGAGGTGTGTCTCTTGAATGCATGCCACATCTATTCTATCTTTATGAAGACGCTGTGTTAGGGAGTCTTTCTTCTTGTAAATTTCTTCGGCATTCCACTGTAGTATGTTGAGTGTCCGGAGTATTTGGTCAATAGCTCTAAACCTACTCCTCTGTGCCTTGACTCCACAGCACAGGGGAAGGTGACCACCAGTAGTCATGGGTGGACCCCCTCGAAGCAGGGGGCCCGGCACTATCATCGCCTGATGGGACTTCACGGGATTAGCACCATAACGATTCATTTTGATTTGTGACATCATGAATTAAGTTACGTTGCACTGCTTTGTCAAGCCTGTGGCTCAGTACATCCGATTTCGACAAGCATGTATTCGGGGTGCTTTCCCTAGCCTTTGACTGTCCCCAGTCTATCTACAAGGCAGCAGGTTTGTGTGTCTCTTCGTCTGGCCCCTCTCCCTTGACCTGTCCGACATGGGTGGCCCTACCAGTAGCTGTGCTACCGTCGGCGTAACTCTTGGGGTCATTGGGACGCGCAAGCCCCTCTACCTCGTCACGGTGGACACACAGCAGAGGGGATTTGGTTCTATAAGTGCTTTTTATAAACCTTTTTGCCTCATTATAGGTTATGTCTACGCCAGGCTGTGGTAATCGTCCACCCTCTTTTGCTAGTCTGTCAGCCTCTTCATTTCCAGGTATACTGCAATGTGATGGGATCCACTGTATTTCAACTTTTTTGGATTTCTGGCATAGACCATGGAGTGCTGCTCTTAGGTCAGCTAGTTCTGTGTTGTTTTTGCTCTTCAGTATTGAGACAGCTGACTTTGCATCTGTGAAGATAGCTATTTGCTTCTCTTTATTTTCCTCCATCAAGAGCATTTCTGCTGCAGTTTTCAAAGCCTCTACCTCCGCTTTGAAGTTACTTGAAAATTTTCCAGTTGCCACTGACTGTGTTTTTATCACTCCATTTTTTAAATTAAGGAGAATTCCTCCTCCTCCAATTTTAATTGAATCTTTGGCTGATCCATCTGTATATGCATGGGTCCAATTGCTGCTTGGGTAATGTTCTTTTATGTAGTTGAGGATTATTTTTCTCAATACCAGGAATGTTTTCTATCATCTCAGGCAGTTGCTGCTGTCTCCAAGCTGGGAAGTTGTGTGCATTGTAAATGGGCTTGACTGTTGATATGTTAAGTATGAGATCTGCCCTAATCTTTCGTTTTGCAGTTTCTACAAAGTTGCTACGCTTCAGTCTTCCTTTTCCAAAACCATTAAACCTGTTATACATAGGGTGGTCTGTCAATCTTCTAAATTTTTCTGCTTGTTGCTGGGCTCTGCTATCTCTTCTGTCCTGCATTGGTTGTAAACAAGTGATCTTTTCTAGTTCATTAATAGGCGTTGTCTTCAGGCTTCCAGTTATGATTCGCATTCCTTGGTTTTGGACTCTACTTATTTTGTTAAATTTTGACTTAGCTGCTGTTGCCCAAGCTGCAATGCCATATTCCAGTACTGGCCTCACCCGTCCAGTATATAACTTCTTGAGAACTTTTAATGTCCACTTTCACACACAGATTTGTCAGAGCCTACGAGAAAACTGAACTTGTCAACCAAATGACGGAGCCAGGAATCGAACCCACAACCTTCTCAGCGCGAGGCAGACACTTTAGCCACTTCGTCACGGAGACCTCCCATTGTGCGGTCGCAGATAATGCACTAGACCATTTCAAACCATGTCATGAGTGTCCTCCTACGAATGTACAAGTAGGCGTCAACAGCCATGTGAGCCCCAAGAACATGCAACTATGTGCAGACGGTACTCGTACCCTTGTAGAGCAATTGACACCCTTCCTTCAATTGCCTTGTACTTTCAAACCTTAGGGGAAAGTGCTGCAGCCGCCTCCAGCAGTTACTAACTCACTCTATAAATCCTTGGACAGGCTGAAGGTGAACGGCCGCCTCATAAAATGGCAATGGGCTGGGATAAAAATGGCAATGAACTAGATACAAAAAATTCAATGGGCTAGGAAAACATTTGCAATGGGTTGGAAAGAATAGACAATTCAGTAGCTTTGTGATCAACATCATCAGAATCATTAAGTGAAATGTGTGGCTCTGTTTCGTCAAGCCTGTGGTTCGGTACATCCGACGTTGACAAACATTTTATTTTTGGGTTTGCTTTCTTTAGCATTTGACTTCCTACAAGGCAGCGGATTTGTGTCCCTCTTCGTCTGGTTTCTATTCCTTGATCTGTCTGATATAGACCAGAAGCTTGCGCTGCTGCTGGCATAGCTCTTGGGAGTCATTGGAACATGCACACCCCACTACCACTTCCAAGTGGAGACTCAAGAGAGACACAACACTAGCAACAACAACAGCTTACCACCACCACCACCACTACTACTACTACTAATACTACTACTACTACTACTACTACTACTACTACTACTACTACTACTACTACTACTACTATTTGTACTACACCTACTACTACTACTTGTACTACCACTACTACTACTACTACTACTACTACTACTACTATTACTACTACTACTACTACTACTACTACTACTACTACTACTACTGCTACTGCTGCTACTACTACTACTACTACTACTACTACTACTAATAATAATAATAATAATAATAATAATAATAATAATAATGGTAGACAACGGACTATGTCAAACCTCCCGGGGAAACATATCTCAGTCACAATTTTCCGAGTACAAACGAACGAGAAAAGGGAGAGAGAGAGAGAGAGAGAGAGAGAGAGAGAGAGAGAGAGAGAGAGAGAGAGAGAGAGAGAGAGAGAGAGAGAGAGAGAGAGAGAGAGAGAGAGAGAGAGAGAGAGAGATGTATCGGGAAGTTATTGTAGTCCCTTGGCATTTAATGCCGTTGGCGTCTGAAGTGTTATTTCTGCACAGAAGATGGTGGCATAATATGGGGGTCTGGTTAGGTAAGAGCCGCCCAAGATTCGACGCTAACAGAAAGCAGGTACCGTCTACTGTTACACGGTAGCTCAGTCATATCTGACTAAGACCTGACTAACACTCTTCACATAATCTAGACCACTTCATAAAGATATGAGGTGGCCACTTTCTTTCTTCCTCCTCTTTCCTTCTCGAACAATTTTCAGAAATTTCTACACTTATCCAGTACCCATTTATAAGAGGGTGGTTCGACCCCAGAGCCTCCACTAATCAGAAAACAAAATCCATCCACGTCTGCGTCTTGAACCCGCACCTCTCGCCGTGGCAGAGAGACCTGGGGGAAAGAAGTTACTGAATCATGCAGATGTAACACTTGTGCACTCGAGGTGTCCGAATGTTGTGACGTCACTGTTTCCTTAAGACACTCGTCTCACAGATCCAGCCAATAACGACCTGGATTTTCTGGCTGGTTTCTGGGCACCTTAGGGCGGCGTTCGCCTCTTTTAGAAAGCTGGCCGTGGTCCTTGCGGCTGTCATAAGACGTCTTGCTTCCCTGATAATCACAGGCCTTTACCAAGTTCTCCGTGAGAGTGGCCCGGTCAGCGATGGGAGCAAAGATGGAATCAGAACCAGTAATTAAAGCTTGGTTTGTGAGTCATTTAACCGCTAGAGGAAGGCTTGCTCTTTGCCGTATCTGTTTTTATTCGTCCAGTCCCGTTCTATTTTGGCTAGTTTATGTATTTTTACATTTCGTTTCGTCTGTTTTTCAGTGTCAGTCCATAGGTCTGTTGATTTGTCTGTCCGTCTATTTTGTTTTTCTCTGAGGCTTTTGTCGGGCTGTTAGATTCGTCGACTGTTTGTTTGTCTAACTCTGCGTCTTTCACTCTGTTGTCTCTCTCTCTCTCCCCCTCTGTCTGTCTGTCTGGCCATCTCTGTGTTGTGTGTGTGTGTGTGTGTGTGTGTGTGTGTGTGTGTGTGTGTCTTTTTCTCTCACTTCCTCTCGTTCGCTCTAGTTAGCCCGTTCATCTGTCTCTCCGACTGTCCGTCTATTTTTTCATCTGTTTCGTCTGTCTCTTCTGCCTCTCATCTCTTATTCCCCTCTCCCTTCTCTCGCGATCTGTCTGTAGGATAGTCTCTCTGTCTACAGCCCGTCTGTTTGTTTGCCTGTGCGTCTAGTGTGTTATCTTTAGCTGTCTCTCGCCATCAACATTTAAACCTCAGCGTGTTCTCGGTCAAGGTCTGACATTAAGAAAAAACAAACGAGGCAAAGGTTTTCCCCGCAGATGATGCCGTTTGGCGTAATTTGTCTCTTTGTCCAGAGAGGTCTGCCAAAAGTGTCGCATACAGCACAAACTCTGTAGCTCCAGCAACGACCCCCTGCAGTCTGTGAGAAAATTAAATTCATGAACCGAACGACGTAGCCCAGATTCGAACCAACAACCTTCGGACGCGAGTTAGTCGGCGTAACCACGTGGCCACAGATGACTCGAAGAAGGCATACAATGTGAAATGGCCAGTGCCGTGGCTCACCGCGCTGCCTTCCCAGACAACCCTGTGACAATCTGAAAACTGACCCGACACCTAGGTTATGAAGCTGAGTTTACAACAATGACGCTCATCTCTAACTGGAAGCAACTAACTCTCCTTGGAGTGTTTTAACTGTGCAGCGTCCATCTCTATTGCGTCCATCTCTACCTAGAGGTAAGCGTCGATGATGTTAATTTAGATGTGCAGCGTCCATCTCTACCTATAGGTAAGTATCTATGGATGAGATTTAGATGTGCAGCGTCCATCTCTACCTTGAGGTAAGTGTCCATGTAGTGCTTTAGATGTGCAGCGCCCATCTCTACCTAGAGATACGTGTCCATGGAGTGATTTAGATGTGCAGCGGCCATCTCTACCTAGAAGTAAGTGTCTAAGGAGAGATTTAGATGTGCAGCGTCCATCTCTAAATTGAGGTAAGTGTCCAAATAGTGCTTTAGATGTGCAGCGTCCATCTTTACTTGAGGTAAGTGACCATGGAGTGATATAGATGTGCAGCATCCATCTCTACCTAGATGTAAGTGCCTATGGAGTGATATAGATGTGCGCGGCCCGATTTAACTGTAGGGAACTCTCTGTTGAACAGCCAGGCAACTATACACACTGTACACACAAATAATAGTACACACAGAAACAACTGTAATCACCGTACACGCTGTACTCACAAACAAATGTACACACTGTACACACGGACAATTATATATGCTGAACACACGGAAGATTGTATATACTGTACATTCGGACAATTTTATTAACTGTACATACGGACGATTGTATACACTGTACATACGGAAAAATGTATATACTGTACACATGGACAATTGTATATACTGTACACACGGATAATTGTATATACTGTACACACGGATAATTGTATACTGTACATACAGACAATTGTATATATTGTACACACAGATAATTGTATACACTCTACACATGGACAATTGTATATATTGTACACACAGATAATTGTATACACTCTACACATGGACAATTGCATACACATGGACAATTGTATATACTGCACACACGGATAATTGTTTACACTGTACATACATACAATTCTATTTACTGTACACACGGATAATTGTATACACTCAACACATGGACAGTTGTTTACACTGCACATATGGACAAATTTATAAGCTGTACACACAGACATGTGCACACACACAACAGTGCATACAGACATCTGTACACAGAAACACTAACAATTGTGTACACTGTACATACGAACAATTGAGCACACATACAACTGTAAATACAAATAACTGTACACACAAACAACTATACACATTGTTAAACACAAACAACTGTACACACAAATAAATGTACACACAAACAACTGTACAAGCATGACATGTTGACAGCTTGCTATGGTCTACAATGGTCAAACGATCCAACAGTCATACAGACGATCCAACAGTCATACAGACGATCCAACAGTCATACAGACGAACCGACAGTCATACACACGATCAAACAGTCATACAGACGATTCGGCAGTCATACAGACGATCCAACAGTCATACAGACGATCCAACAGTCATACAGACGAACCGACAGTCATACACACGATCAAACAGTCATAAAGACGATCCGGCAGTCATACAGACGATCCAACAGTCATACAGACGATCCAACAGTCATACAGACGAACCAACAAGTCATACAGACTATCCAAGGGCATCAACGAACCGACACAACAAATAAAAAGCAAAAAACAAAAGCCCCGCGAACCAACAGATCAAAGACCAACGAACAGACACCAAAAAACAACGAACCCAAAACAAAAAACGATCCAAAAGTCATCAAACAACCGACAACCACAAAATGAACCAACAGACAACCACAAAACTACGAACACGCACACAAAGACCAACATCAACAACAACCCACAACCACACAAATGAACACAGACACACAAACGAAAAACAGACACCAAAGAACCCAAAAGACACAAACAACGAACAAAAGCACACAAATAACCAACGACACACAAACTAACGAACTAACAGCACAAAATGAACCCAAAGACAAAAATAAGAAATAGTAAAATGAACCAACAAAACCAAAGAACCAACAAACACCAAACTAACAATTACGACCTGAAACCCCGCCACAAAATAACGAAATAACAGGGCCACAAAAAACCAAAAACAACAAACTAACGAACTAAAGCCACCAATGAACCAAGACAACAAACTAACAAACTAACAGCACAAAAGGCCGACCAAAAACTGTAAAGAAAAATGAACCCCGCCACAAACTAAGAACTCTGTACAAAATGAAAAACAGCACAAAACAACAACTAACAGCACAAAATAACCAACAGAACACAAACTAACAACTCAGCCCTCCCCAAAAAACCAAAAACTGCTCATCCCTGAACCCGAACAAATCGCTTGTAACAAGAACCAAGACAACAAATAAAAAATACCAGACACACAAAAAAACCGCCTGCACACAAACAAGCCTGAAAACAAACTAAAAAACCCCGCCAAAAAATAAGGGGCAAAGCACAAAACCTTTTGGCAAGGGGAATTCAAAAAAAAGGGAAAAAGTTAAAAAAACAAATCAGGAAAAATTTACTAGGTAATCAAAAAAAACCGCTTTTTTCATTTTCTTCAAAGTCCATTTCCCTTCTTCATTTACTTTTTTATTAACTTATAGGTCCTAAATAAACAAAGCTAGTCTAAAGGGAGAGAATGTAAGGTTTAATTTGTTTAAAAAAACCGGGGGGGGGGGGGGGGGGGGGGGGGGGGGGGGGGGGGGGGGGGGGGGGGGGGGGGGGGGGGGGGGGGGGGGGGGGGGGGGGGGGGGGGGGGGGGGGGGCCCCCCCCCCCCCCCCCCCCCCCCCCCCCCCCCCCCCCCCCCCCCCCCCCCCCCCCCCCCCCCCCCCCCCAAAAAAAAGGGGGGTTTAAAAAAAACCGAAAAAAAAAAAAGGGAAAAATTCTTTTAAACCCTTTTTTTTTTTTTTTTTTTTTCAAAACCCTTTTTTTCCCAAAAAATACAGCCCAAAAAAAAAAAAAAACCGCCTTTTTGCTTTTTTTCCAAGGGAAACCCAAAAAAGGGGTTTGGGGGTACTTCGAAAAAAAAAAGGGGCCCCAAATTTTTTTTTTAACTTTTAACTAGGGAACACCCC
>JACEFZ010001289.1:0-18716 GCA_014155875.1 Cepaea nemoralis
CATTCCCTTCTAATGACCAGCCCATGGATCGTGCCGATGTTAGTAACGCTGTTAGAGAGATGTCGACAGAGGAGGACTTTGATGCCAGTGAATCCACATCGTTGACTAGAATAAGAGATTTATGAGAGGGATTAGTACAGGAGAATGAGGGGTCTTGTCAATCAGCACAGAACTGGCACAATTAGTCGTCGGACGCTGCTGTGTATGCTGGGGGAGGAGGAGGATCTGAGCTCCTATGGACAGGTAGGAGTGCAAGGATTATTCCCCAACAGATAACTAACTGCTAAGCTTGATTTCTGGACATATTGGCTTGTATTCGAATCCTTTTTGAGAGAAAATAATTTTTAATTCATCACCCCTCCAAGATCGACAAAGCCTAAAAAGTCTCTCAAAGTCTATATGGCGATATCACACAAAGTAGATCTACTTTGCCGTACTTATTAATTAGCATTGTTGTTATGTTCTATTTTATTTTTATCAATATCTGAACTTCTTATGCAGACTGCATTTATGCGTTAACCGCTTTGTAATGATTGGTTGAATTTTGTAGCTAAAGTTGTTTTACGTGTGAGGAAAACCAGCCACCGCCCAACCATTATTCGTGGTATCTTGTGACATGTATGGCAGGTTACAGGGTGTGACTATTCTTTGCTTCTCTTACGGGTCCCGGTAACCGCACTAGTCGCCTCTTAAGCCATACATGATAGGTGCCAGTGTTACGTGACGGAAAGGATAAGAGCCCTCTAATTCTTAAACTAGAGGTTCACTGACGGTATGGTAGCGGAATCATCTCCTACACCTGTCAGCTGGGTTTCAGAGTTGACTTCTCGTTCAAAAATCAATGGTAAGCTAAACAATAAAGTTGCACCACCTTTGCAGGTTGTTACGAACAACCCCAAGTTGATTTCCAAGGCAATTTTACTCTAATTAATTTGACATTAATCCTAATACACAACCACCAGCGCACAGGATGTTTAATAGCGAGCGTTCTTTTCCTTTCAGTCATTCTCAACTCTTAGACGAAACTGTTTTTGCATATCCATTTTGCAGGACATCGCAGTCAACACCAGAACTGCTGTTGTTGATGTTTTGGCAAGTTTACCTTCAGTAGTTTGCCATTTCTTTTGAACGACCGGCTCCCATATCAAAACGTTAAAACCCAGCGCAGCGCGGTCTGCTGCCAAATCGAGCGCAGATGTGCTTCGAAGGAGGGTAAGCGGGCTTACGAATCCAGTCCGTAAGGCCTTAGCCACGGAGACGGCCAGAGGAAACTACTGAACGTAAAATTGCCTAGAAAATTACGTGGGGTTGGCATTGATTGCAACGTCCTGTAAAGCGCATCTAGCTTTGTTATAAACTTTAACCGTTCCCTGTGTTAACTTGTATATGCTGTTGTACGAGTGTGTCTATCACCACACGAAATATGGTGGGATCGTATGTTTACAGAACCGCATCTTGTGCCCAACTTGCCGATTGCTATAAAGGTTTATTATATTTACGTTGGTTGTTCAGTTTTACAACTACAATACATGGGAAGCAAACACGTGTGACCTTTTGACCGTCCTTGAATTGCAGCTGAGTGGGGCGGCAACAATGGCGGCAATATGTCATGGCCTGATAGATAAACGTGCCCTGAAATTTTTTTTTTTTTAAGAGATCAGCATTTGCAGTGTTCCATCAGGGCCGAAGGATTATAGGTCAAATCTTTCAGTGCGAAATGCCATTTTGAATATGCTTATTAGAAAAATATATCTGCAGAAGGATTCATCATCATCAACAAGTGCCTTGCCAGCTGGCTCTGAAAAAATGGAAGCCTACTTGGATGACGGGGAATGCTCATGGCCTGCCCCTGCCTTCTCTTGCGGGCTGACCGTTATGTCTCCGTCAGATCTAAATAGACCAGTTAGGATGGGGATATCACCACATCAGTTAGAGCTGACTGTCCCCCGAAACACCTGGGATGGTTAACCAGGTTCACAAATGTCCGCAGAAGTCGGATGTGTCGGTCGAAAGTTGCAAATATCACAGCCCTGCTGTAAACAGGCACAACTCAGTTCATTCATTCATTCAGTAGCATGTCCTTTGCAGAACCTCGCTCCCATAACAACCTTCCGGAAAACCTCTCGATCATAAGCAAGACGTCCCGCGCCCGATACACCCATCTGGAGATCCTCCGCCACATCCTGCACCCATCTCCTCTTTGGCCTTCCTCTTCCTCTCTTCCCAGGCATATACCCCTCCATTATTGTTCTCTCCAAACTTTCGTGACTTTTCAAGTGACCAAAATATTTCAATTTTCTTTGTTTTATCGTTTTTAAAAGCCAACCTTCTTCAATATTCAGCTCTTGAAGTATTGATGCATTTGTTCTTTTCTTTACCCAAGATATTCTTAGAACTCGTCTATAAAATTTATATTCAAATGCATTTATGCGCTGTTTAGCTTGTTTAGTAAGTGTCCAGGTCACACAGGCGTATGTTGCAATGGGAAAGATGCATGCTCTTAAAAATCTAATTTTTGTAGTTCTGTCTGTCCCATTCCATAATATATTCAGCTGTTTTAGTCTTTGAAGAGCAATTGATAGTCGTCGTTTAATTTCTTTCATTGTGTCACCGTTGTTGGTAATCAATCATCATCATCAAGTGCCGTGCCGGCTGGCGTAGGCGTTCATGGCTCTCCACAGATCTCGGTCTTTGGTGTTCTGGATCAACTCTGCTGATGATATTCCTCCATGCCACCGTCTCAGTCCGTCCAGCATCATTTCTCTTGGTCTGCCTCTGCCTCTCTTCCCCTCGATCTTTCCAGTTGTCACGATGTTCTCCAATGCCTCTCTTCTCATCACATGACCAAAGAAAGATGTTTGTCTCTTTCTTATTGTTGTATATAGTGTTCTAGTTTCATTAGCCTCTTTCAGGCAATCGTTGTTAGTTACTCTGGCAGTCCAAGGAATTCGCAACATTCGTCTTAAAAACCACATCTCTGTTGCTTCTAAGTTCTTCCTAATTTGTTCATTTACATTCCAAGATTCGCTGCCATACAGCAAAACTGGTTCTTCTTCTTCTTCTTCGTTCATCCGGAGTTTTTTTTTTTCCGGACGTGATTGCGTTGTGCCTGTTTACAGCAGAGCTGCGTTCTTGCGCCGTTAGGCCGACACATCCGACTTCTGCGGGCATTTGTTGACCGGGTTAACCTTCCCGGGGAAAAACTGGTTCTATATAGCATTTTAGTACTCTCTTTCTTACATTCATTGATAGCGACTTATTGCATAAGATACTCTTCATTTTCTGAAATGCTGTCTTTGCCTGCCCTATTCTGCTCTTAATCTCTTTTGTACATCTTCCATCTGATGTTATAAGTGTCCCTAGGTATTTAAAATTATCCACTTGGTTGAGAATTTCCCCTTCTATTTCTATGTCAAATTTTGGCGTCCTCATTTTCTTTGATATCACCATTGTTACTGTTTTCTTGATATTCAAGGACAGCCCTTTCTGTGCACTCTCTGTTACTACACTGTCCAACAATTGTTGTAGGTCTGTTGCATTATCCGCTACCAATACTGTGTCATCTGCATAGCGTATATTGTTTATATTATATCCTCCGATTAGTATTCCTGGCTTCTCTTTGATCTCGCTCATTATTACTTCGCTATACAGGGAGAAGAGATCGGGTGACAAGACACACCCCTGTCGTACTCCTAGCTTTATCTGTTCGTAACTACCCTCTGTATTTCCCATTTTAATTGCTGCCCATCAATGTTGGTAATCAATGATCCAAGATATTCAAAATTTTCCACCACCTCCAATTTTTCCTCATGAACAACTCAATTACGTCCCAAAAATATTCCGGATTAACGCAGAAGAAGAAGAAGGAGAAGAAGAAGAAGAAGAAGAAGAAGAAGAAGAAGAAGAAGAAGAAGAAGAAGAAGAAGAAGAAGAAGAAGAAGAAGAAGAAGAAGAAGAAGAAGAAGAAGAAGAAGAAAAAGAAGAAGAAGAAGAAGAAGAAGAAGAAGAAGAAGAAGAAGAAGAAGAAGAATCCCAGCAGTTATTAGGTTGTATGTGATTTACTGGGCAAGTTTACCTTCAGTAGATTTTTCCTTTGCTTTCTAAATAACCGACGTTTATACTATTGTAAAAAGAAAAAAAAAAATCAACGAAAGGGGACTGCTTCCAAATCGTCCGCAGCTGCTTTCGAATGCTTAATTGGGGACTGCTAATGACATTAGCTGCCGGTCTCCCTGGCGGAGAGTTTAAGGACGTTGTTCATAATTCCGTATACCCACGTACGAAACACAGCTGCGGGAGATTCGGCAGCGGATCGCATCGCGCTGGTTACTTACGGAGGCATGTGAGCCGGTCGTTTAGAAATCAATGGCAAACTACTGAACGTAAAACTTGCCAAGACATCAACAGCAGCTGAAAAATGCTGGTGTTCAATGCAGTGTCCGGTAAAAGGATATGCGGAAAACAAAATTCGCATTAGCTACACATTATACGCCGTATTCAATGGGCAATGTGGTCAAAGTCACGGAGGCGGCCATTACTTTCCTGGACACTTGCCCATACCTATTGTAGGCCGTGTTTACCTGCAAGCCCATATCAATTTAAAAACAAATCAAAACGGGGAGGTTAACCCGGTCAACAAAACCCCGCAGAAGTCGGTTGTGTCGGCCTAACGGCGCAAGAACGCAGCTCTGCTGTAAACAGCACAACGCAATCACGTCCGAAAAAGAAAAAAACAAAACACTCCGGATGAACGCAGAAGAAGAAGTAAAAAAAAAAAAAAACACCCCGCCTTAGTAGAAATACGAACACGTGACCTCCGGTCATCAGGCAGCTCAGCCACAAGAAATAAAACATGATAAAGCTCAATCAATCAATCAGGTGCCGTCTCTGCATACACGTTAGATTATACGACAGACATTCTACACATACACTTGGCACACACCTGACACTTTTCTTTATTAAATTGTTTTTGTCAGTTTTTTAAAGCTAGCGTTGTGTGAGTATGTCTTGGAAAAGAATGAGAGGGGGCATGGTCCATTGGTAAGAGAGAGAGAGAGAGAGAGAGAGAGAGAGAGAGAGAGAGAGAGAGAGAGAGAGAGAGAGAGAGAGAGAGAGAGAGAGAGAGAGATCCAGGGACTGACGGGGTGTTGTAAACAGAAAGCTGGGAGATCCTCAGGATAAGGATGTGGGGTTAAAAGGATGTCGGTGTTGATTCCCTTCACCCCAGGGACGACACGTATATAAAATACGACACCATCATCTGTTATTATATGTCCAAGATAAGAGAAACTTGTTACTTATTCTACTATCTGCCCTTATGGCCTTTCCTTTTCACTGCTAATTATCATAGATTTTGTTTTTTGGATGTTAATATCTAAGCCACATTCTGCACTGTGCCTGTTTACTTCTTCCACTAGGTCTTGCAATTCTTGCTCACTTTCTGCTAGTAACACGGCACCGTCAACATATCTAAGATTGTTTATGATTTTTCCATTGGTAAAGCTAGACACCCGACAGATATTGCTGCTTAGGTCTGAAGTCTTTGGGCTTCACATATTGTAGACCATGGCATAAGGTAGTTCTATGACCAGGTCCTTTTTCTCCTTCTCTCCGAGCAGTGGAAAAAATGTAGCATGTGGAACGTTTGAATACAACATGATTTTGCTGATTATTTTCAAATATTTATAAAATGAACATTTATCAAACTGAAGCACGCAATCGTCGCTAATGTCAAGTTTGGATCGGCAGATAATTTTTTTTTTTTTTTGCGCTCACTCTCTTTGACCTCAAATGTAGTCCATACACACTTAATTTTCTTTCCCTATTAATAGTGTCCCTTGCCATAAGGCGAACCAACTCCGACTTCAGAGGTACTTGTAATTTACATCCCTGTCAAGGACGACAGGTCAACAGTCAACATATTAGTCCAGGTGTCCGGTATAGGGGTTGACCCATGTCAGCTTCTTTCTTCAGGCCTACAAAATGTGATGACTCTCTCATTTTACAGACCCATGGCAGCTTCCTTCTTCAGGCCTACAAAATGTGATACCCCTATCACATCACATACCCACAGCAGAGAGTCAAGGTGGCGAAGTGGTTACGGGGTCTGTCTCTTAGTCCGAAGGTTGTGAGTTTGATTGCAGCTCATGTTGGTAGGTTAACGAGTGCAAGTTTGTCGGAGGCTTCTTGTGGGTCGTCGTTGTAGCTAAGGAGTTCAGGATTTGTGCGACGCTTTAGCCAGACCACCCTGCTGAAAGAAGCCGAGCCATATGCAATAAAACTCAGTGCAATTAAGTCATCCTCTTGTCTTTTAATCCCCCGATTTTTACAGACCCATGGCAAGTTCTTGGTTCAGAACATTGTAAAAAGTTTTATACATTTTCCAGGTCAATCGATGGCTGCCTAACTGCGAATTCTTACGAAGACTGCGAGTTTAAACATCTAAGTTCGATGCATTGACGCTAAGTTCATCTGTGTACTGCCAATAGCTGGTCTCTATCGGAGCAAGACTGAAGTAGCGACTTGTCCCCGGACTCAGTACCACAGTACCATCTCCAAATCTCACCATTCCGGACTCACGATAAGAGCACTCGTTCTTAAACATCCGATGTGCTGTTGCCGAGAGAGCGGGGTAACCTCTACACAGGTCAGTTGGACTAAAATGTTAATTTCTCGTCCTTGATTTCGGACGTAAATCACAAGTACTTCTGAAATCGGAGTCGGTTCGCCTGATAGCGAAGGACACTGGTTATATGGAAAGCTAATCCACACGCAAATATCATTCAAGTACACTAGAAGTGGCAGAATGTGTGTGAACTAAGCTTGAGTTCAAAGCGACCGAGTGCAATACAAAAACAAAAATTACCAAAGTCCACCAGTATTTAAAAATTCTTCCCCTCTCCGGACAGAGTATCAAAGTCCACCAGTATTTAAAAATTCTTCACCTCTCCGGACAGAGTATCAAAGTCCACCAGTATTTAAAAATTCTTCACCTCTCCGGACAGAGTATCAAAGTCCACCAGTATTTAAAAATTCTTCACCTCTCCGGACAGAATATCAAAGTCCACCAGTATTTAAAAATTCTTCACCTCTCCGGACAGAGTATCAAAGTCCACCAGTATTTAAAAATTCTTCACCTCTCCGGACAGAGTATCAAAGTCCACCAGTATTTAAAAATGCTCCTTCATCTCTCCGGACAGAGTATCAAAGTCCACCAGTATTTAAAAATTCTCCTTCACCTCTCTGGACAGAGTATTAAAGTCCACCAGTATTTAAAAATTCTTCACCTCTCCGGACAGAGTATCAAAGTCCACCAGTATTTAAAAATTCTTCACCTCTCCGGGCAGAGTATCAAAGTCCACCAGTATTTAAAAATTCTCCTTCATCTCTCTGGACAGAGTATCAAAGTCCACCAGTATTTAAAAATTCTCCTTCATCTCTCTGGACAGAGTATTAAAGTCCACCAGTATTTAAAAATTATCCTTCATCTCTCCGGACAGAGTATCAAAGTACCACCTCGATGTCACAGCGCTCATTTCCCTCTCCAAGTTCAGAATCCAGCTTACAAGGCTAGTCCTGGAACTTCACATCTTCGGTGGGATATATTAGGACATGATTATTCAGGTCATAATTCGGCATAGGACATTGGGACTGCCTAGGATTAGACCTTGGTAGGTAATGATTTATGGCTAAAATCTCCTAAAGGTTCTCGATTTTTATGGAGGTCTCTTGAGGTCATCGACACTAGAAATAAATTCAATAACTGTTGATTTATACATCATATTTCCGTTATTATAATTATATGTTAAATATCATGTTATATTTCATAGGTGAAGACATTGTTGACCTATGCTGACACCTTGATAACAGTTAAATGCTACTCTCGTAGAGAAATTCATTCCATTCCTCAGTAAGCTCTGAAAAGGACCGTTTCACTTGCCTTGAGGTTTGCTATCCGATGGTTAATGTGGCCAATATCTCGCCGGCTGCCTGTAATTCCCAGGAAATTTCCTGATGTCCAGTTTAGGTTGGATTAACCTGCGAGCATTGGTCAATTACAAAAGTCCGCTTCAATGGGGACTTTAGCATATGGCTAACAGGCCAGGAGGCAAGGTTACTAGCCACCGCGCCACAGCGGCTCGCTCTCTTCTTCAGAATCTACGAGTTATACAGGGAATATATATATATATATATATATATATATATATATATATATATATATATATATATATATATATCATGCAAAGTAAGAAAATTACAGAGGGAGGGAGAGAGAGAGAGACAGAGAGACAGAGAGACAGAGAGAGAGGGGGGATGGATGGATGGATGGATGGATGGATGGATGGATGGATAGGGGTCCTTGAGAGTAAGGAAGAGATATATGGTGTGAGAGAGTCATGTGAAGACTGGAAAAATCGACGTAAAAAAGACAGTGGAAGACAATAATAAAGTATAATGGCTGGGTTAAGACTGAGATGTTAAGGAACAACATCAACATAATTGATCTAGAACACACAGAATCGAGATCTGTGGAGACACATAATGTCGACGCCAGCTGGCAGGGCACTTGATGATGACGATGTTCATGTGTGATGTATGCACAATGATAGTTACATGAAATAATAAGACAATAACATAATGTGATTGTATCCGATAGCAGGGACAATGTTAGATCGCCGTATGGGAATGATCTGGGAAATGAGAGATCTTCTTAGCTCTCTATTTCTAACTATATCACGAGGATATCATATGCATACATTAACAATTTGTGAACCCTCGTGCTAGGATTGATTGCAATGTCCTGTAAGGGCATGCAACAAAATTTAACTGAGGGAGCTATTCAAAACGTAATTATGAAGGCTTAGTTCTCAGAATGGAAACAAAGAAACTATTCTAAATTATGTCTTCGAAAATCAGAATCAATTTATTCCGAATGTCAGTTACCTGTCGGATGTGTGAGTTCCGTATGATTGCTTGGGGTCGCCGTTTGCAATTTTGGAAAGAACTATCGGGCTTCTAAAGTGACGTGAGGCTTAGTTTTATTATATCTGAGTTATTTCTGTCTTAGGTAGTCAATATATTAATGTTTTCAGAGAATGGCGTCTCTCTCTATCTCCCCCCCCCTCTCTCTCTTTCTTTCTCTCTATCTCTCTATTACTCTCTATACATCGCCATATCTCTCTTTCCATCTCTCTCAATCTATCTCTATCTCTCTTTCTATCTCTCTTCCTATTTCTCTATATTTCTCTCTTCCTGTCGCTCTCTCTCTCTCTCTCTCTCTCTCTCTCTCTCTCTCTCTCTCTCTCTCTCTCTCGCTCTCTCTCTCTCACACACACATTATATCTGTTTCTCCTTCCACCTTTCTATGAGTGTGACTACTACTACTACTACTACTACTACTACTACTACTACTACTACTACTACTACTACTACTACTACTACTACTACTACTACTACTACTACTACTACTACTACTACTACTACTACTACTACTACTACTACTACTACTACTACTAATTCTTCTTCTTCTTCTTCTTCTTCTTCTTCTTCTTCTTCTTCTTCTTCTTCTTCTTCTTCTTCTTCTTCTTCTTCTTCTTCTTCTTCCTTCATTCAAGGAAAGTGCAGCAAATCTAGGTGCACATTAATAATAATCATAGCGTCTAATTTAGAAGTCAGTGGTTCGGACCTCGGCATGGATTGTGTGCGATTCACTTCGTCTAGACAGATACCACCCTCAGTGAGTCTCTATCTACTCCCAATTATGTGGAAGGGCCGAATGTAAGACCAATATGTGACCCTTTGAAAATACAGTTCGTTCGTTCGTTCTCAGATCCTGGTGGTCATATGTCCGAATCCCCATCGAGGGGCTATTTTATTGTCTTAATGGACCTGGGATTTCAAGTGGACAAGACTTAAGCGAGTACTAGGAAATGTCAGGGCATGTAATGTCAGCTGGCCTCATATTGACGACATCACTCATCGAGTGCCGACTCTTATATGCAAGTATGGGCACAGTCTGGGACAGTGGAAGATAGGGCAACTGTCTGGGACAGTGAAAGATAGGGCAACTGTCTGGGACAGTGGAAGTAGGGCAACTGTCTGGGACAGTGGAAGGTAAGGCAACTCTCTGGGACAGTAGGAGGTAGGACAACTGTCTGGGACAATAGGAGCTAGGACAACTGTCTGGGACAGTAGGAGGTAGGACAACTGTCTGGGACAGTAGAAGGTAGGGCAACTGTCTGGGACAACAGAAAGCTAGGTAACAATTGTTTAGCACAGCTTGAAGTCTTGAAGTTAAATAACCACTATCTGACTATGCAGAAGCCTAGGTAACAACAGTCTGAGATAGCACATAGTTATCTAACAACTGTCTGCGACAGTAGAAGGTTAGATACCAACTCTCTGGGACTACAGAAGTTACATAAATATCATGGACAATATAACGCAAAAAAGACAAAACAACTTTTCTAACGCTTTCAATGTGTATTGGGTATATTTTGCTAGATCTAAAGACCATTGACACTCGGTGGCTGATGTGGCCAGTATTTGCATATACCAGTCGGCACTCGGTGGCTGATGTGGCTAGTATTTGCATAGAGCAGTCGGCACTCGGTGGCTGATGTGGCCAGTATTTGCATAGACCAGTCGGCGCTGGGTGACTGATGTGGCCAGTATTTGCATAGACCAGTGACACTCGGTGGCTGATGTGGCCAGTATTTGCATAGACCAGTCGGCGCTGGGTGACTGATGTGGCTAGTATTTTCTTAGACCAGTGGCATTCGGTTGCTGATGTGGCCAGTATTTGTATAGACCAGTCGGCGGTCAGTGGCTGATGTGGCCAGTATTTGCATAGACCAGTGACACTCGGTGGCTGATGTGGCCAGTATTTGTATAGATCAGTCGCCACTGGGTGGCTTATGTGGCCAGTATTGGCATAGATCAGTGACACTGGGTGGCTGATGTGGCCAGTATTTCCATAGACCTGTCGGCACTGGGTGGCTGATGTGGCCAGTATTTGCATAGACCAGTCGGCACTGGGTTGCTGATGTGGCCAGTATTTGCATAGACCAGTCGGCGCTGGGTGGCTGATGTGGCCAGTATTTGCATAGACCAGTCGGCGCTGGGTGGCTGATGTGGCCAGTATTTGCATTGTCCAGTGACACTCGGTGGCTGATGTGGCTAGTATTTGCATAGAGCAGTCGGCACTCGGTGGCTGATGTGGCCAGTATTTGCATAGACCAATCGGCGCTGGGTGACTGATGTGGCCAGTATTTGCATAGACCAGTCGGCACTCGGTGACTGATGTGGCCAGTATTTGCATAGACCAGTCGGCACTCTGTGACTGATGTGGCCAGTATTTGCATAGACCAGTCGGCACTCTGTGACTGATGTGGCCAGTATTTGCATAGACCAGTCGGCGCTGGGTGACTGATGTGGCCAGTATTTGCATAGACCAGTGACACTCGGTGGCTGATATGGCCAGTATTTGCATTAACCAGGCGGCACTCGGTGGCTGATGTGGCCAGTATCTGCATAGATCAGTCGTCACTCGGTGGCTGATGTGGCCAGTATCTGCATAGACCAGTCGGCATTCGGTGGCTGATGTGGCTTGTATTTGCATAGAGCAGTCAGCACTCTGTGGCTGATGTGGCCAGTATTTGCATAGACCAGTCGGCGCTGGGTGACTGATGTGGCTAGTATTTTCATAGACCAGTGGCATTCGGTTGCTGATGTGGCCAGTATTTGTATAGACCAGTCGGCGCTCGGTGGCTGATGTGGCCAGTATTTGTATAGATCAGTCGCCACTGGTTGGCTGATGTGGCCAGTATTTGCATAGATCAGTGACACTGGATGGCTGATGTGGCCAGTTTTTGCATAGACCACTCGGCACTGGGTTGCTGACGTGGCCAGTATTTGCATAGACCAGTCGGCGCTGGGTGGCTGATGTGGCCAGTACCTGCATAGACCAGTCGGCGCTGGGTGGCTGATGTGGCCAGTATTTGCATAGACCAGTCGGCGCTGGGTGGCTGATGTGGCCAGTATTTGCATAGACCAGTCGGCGCTGGGTGGCTGATGTGGCCAGTACTTGCATAGAGTAGTCGGCGCTGGGTGACTGATGTGGCCAGTATCACGCCGTTCGTCTTTACTTCCCGTGCATGTTCGGGAACCCAGGTTAAATGTAAAAATGTAAAAATGCCAAACCTCCAGTGGGGATGGAACCCATGACCACGGAGCCGACGGGAGAGCGTTTAGACCCTCGGCTACCGTGGCAGGTACAGAATGGATTAGCATAATTGTCAGCGACAGAGAGAGTTAATGAAACACATTTGGAGACAGTAATAGAACACTCAGCTGGTGACATCTGTTCAACTATTGCGGAAATACACAGAGAAAGAACACCGTGAGTCGTTCAAACATTAAAGAAAATAATAGTTATTGGATTCAACGATATAAGAAGTGTGAAGCTACATGGAGGAGATTGGCTCTCGAAGAGGCAACTGTCAAGTGACAAAGACATAAAAACATAAAATGACAAGAAAGGGGAGAAATGAATGAAAACTGAAAAGAGAAGATTTGAGTTCATATTGTGAAATAAAGGTGTAGTTATTCAGCAGGAATGGAAGGGGAGGTGGTGGCGTCCAGTTTTAAAAAGGATGGATAATTAAAAAGACGTTCAATAAAGATGAATAGAGAGGAGGCATAAAGAAATTTGCAAGCAGAGATTTCAAAGCGATAGTTAAATGAGATGAGTGAATAAAAGCGGGAGAAATAGTGTTTTGCGCAGTTGACGGAGAGAGTTGTAGTGGAGATCTGATTTAGAGAGGTGAAAAGGAGATTAGAATTTGAATGGAAGGAGATTTTTGAAGTAGAGAAATTAAAGAGAGAGAGAGAGAGAGTTGAAGTAGAGAATGAAATAGAGAATTGAAGTAGAGAAATGAAAGAGAGAGTTAAAGTAACGAATTGAAGGAGATAGTTGAAGTAGAGAAATGAAGGAGAGAGTTAAAGTAGCGAATTGAAGGAGATAGTTGAAGTAGACAAATGAAGGAGAGAATTGAAGTAGTGAACTGAAGAAGAGAGTTGAAGTAGAGAAGTAAAGGAGAGAGTTGAAGTAGACAAATAAAGGAGAGAGGTGAAGTAGAGAAATGAAGGAGCGAGTTAAAGTAGACAAATACGGGAGAGAGTTGAAGTAGATAAATGGAGGAGAGAGTTGAAGTAGAGAAATGAAGGAGTGATTTGGAGTAGAGAATTGAAAGAGAGAGTTGAAGTAGAGAAATGAAGGGGAGAATTGCATAAACCAATCAGCTAACCTACCAAATAAGCATCCCCCCCCCCAAAAAAAAAAAAAAACAAACAAACAATCATGCATCAATCAACCAACCACATAACCATCTAACCAAGCAACTATCTAACCAAACAACCAAAATAATAACCACTCAACCAACCAACTAGTCAATAACCAACTAACAAAACAAATAACCGACCAACAAACTAACCTACAAACTAATAAACCAACCAAATAATAACCAACCAACTAACCAAATAACAAACCAACTAACAAATTAACCAACCAAACGACCAATCAAACAACCATCCAATCAAATAATCAAAACAACAAACCAAACACTCAACAAACCAACCACACAATCAAACAAATAAACAAGCCACCAACCAAACAACAATCAGCCAACCAAACAGCAAACCAATCAGTCAGCCAACCTACCAAATAAGCATCAAACAAAACAAACATCCAACTAAACAATTAATCAATCAATCAATCAACCAACCAACCAGTTAACCTACCATCAAAACAATTATCCAGCCAACCAACTAACCAAGGAAATAACCAGTCAATCGACTAATCAACAAGATAACCAATCAAGCAACCTATCAACCAAATATTGGACCAAACAACTAACCAATAAACGAAGCAAGCTATCCCATCAAACAACTAACCAAAACAACGAAGTCAGATTTGTGGCTAAGGGCAATGCATCATTTTTGTTTTCCAAACCGGTAATATGTGATGAAATCTAGGAGATTTGGCCAGGAAATGGCTCATTTGTGTGTAGTGGCTCAGCAGACTAGAATAACTGGGGCGGAAGTTGATGATGTGCTTCAATGACTAATACCAGCACTTATACTTTACACTCAACCTTGTGTGCTGGCTCATTAGATAACGGATGAAGATATTACATCGGAAAGGCAGCTGTAGTCAAACAGTATGAATTCCCTCTCTGGTATATCCGCCATGAGGTGGTAGAGGGGCTTGCGTGAAGAAATAGAGTATTGCCTTCATTTCACCGAGTTTTATGCCATATGTCTCAGTTTTTTTGCTTTTTTTTTTTTTTTAGCAGGGCGGCCTGCCGAAAGCGACGTTCCAGCGTCGAACCCTAGGCGCCCAGCTGCCGTGTGTCCACGGTGACGAGATAGAGGGGCTTGCGTGTTCCAAGAGCTATGCCGACGGTAGGACAGCTACTGGTAGGGTCACCCATGTCGGACAGGTCAAGGGAGAGGTACCAGACCAAGAGACACACAGACGTGCTGCCTTGTAGGTAGACTGGGGACAGTCAAAGGCTAGGAAAAGTACACCCGAAAAATGCTTGTCGACATCGGATGTACTGTGCCACAGGCTTGACAAAGCAGTGCAACGTAACTTAATCAATTCATGATGCCACAGATTAAAATTCATCAGTATAGTGCTAATCTCGTGAAGTCCCATCAGGCGGTGATAGTGCCGGGCCCCGTGCCTCGAGAGGGTCCACCCATGACTACTGGTGGTCACCTTCCCCTGTGCCGTGGAGTTAAGTCACAGCGGAGTATGTTAAGAGCTATTTACCAAACACCCCGGACACTCAACATACTACAGTGGAATGTTGAAGGAGTCTCTAACAAGAAAGTCCCATTAACACATCGTCTCCATAAAGATAGAATAAATGTGACATGCATTCAAGAGACACACCTCAGCGCCAATCGCAGATTCTCAGCCAGAGGATATCAGGCCACACGTTTCGACCGCGAAGGACACAAAGGAGGAGTTCTAATACTTACACGAAATACAATATCTTGCAGTGAAGTATCTGTGACTTCTGACAATCAAACGGAAATTATAGGTGTTGATATAACGATAAAGGAAGTGAAAATAAGAATTTACAATCTGTATAGCCCAGCAGATAAGGACCTTACACTTTCAAACATGAAAATAATTGACACAAACTGCATTATCGTCGGAGACTTTAATATCCGTTCAGAAAGATGGGCATACCCAGATACTGACAACAGATGAGATGAAGTGGAGTACTGGGAAATAGACTCAAATCTCCATCTACTCAACAAAGCGGACGACACATCGAGCTTCTACTCTAGAAGATGTTTTACCACTTCTACTCCAGACTTAGCGTTCTGCACAGAAGACATACTCCACAAAATCGATCGCCATGTGCTTGACCAATTAGCATGTAGTGACCACAGACCAATCAAGCTTGTAATGAATATGGAGTATGTTCCACATAGCAAAAGCCTTAGCCACGCTGGAATTACAAACGAGCTGATTGGGACAGATTTGCCATACTTAATTAAATTAATTAAATGTTTACATATCCTTTACAGGACATCGCTGTCAACATCAGCATCTTCCAGCTGATTGTTGATTTCTTGGCAAGATTACGCACAGTAGTTTGCCATTGATTTCTGAGCGGCCGGCTCATATACCCCATAAGTTACCGACGCGATTCGAACCACTGCTGATTCTCACCGTCGCCACGTTACTTACGAGATTATACGAGATTACGGAGAAAAGTCGCTAACCTCTAGGCCAGCAAGCCGGCTTTGCCATACTAACAGACAAATATTATGAAAACATAAATACACGACATGGCAACATGAAACAAATGGTGGAAAGCCTAAACAAAGAATGGTACAGGCGGCCACTGAGTCCTTCCAAGAGGAGCGAGGAAAAATTACAAACTATACTGGACTGAAGAACTACAAATTTTGTAGGACAAAGTTGAAGATGGAGAGATAATATATGTACAGACCTACAAGCACTTGGAATCAATGACTGACAAGAGAAGGTCAACCAGAGAAACGAATGGAGACGGATTGTATCTGCAGCAAAGTAACTCAATGGCTCGGAACGCTGAAGAAGAAGAAGAAGAAGGAGAAGAAGAAGAAGCAGAAGAAGAAGAAGAAGAAGAAGAAGAAGAAGAAGAAGAAGAAGAAGAAGAAGAAGAAGAAGAAGAAGAAGAAGAAGAAGAAGAAGAAGAAGAAGAAGAAGAAGAAAGTTGAAGATGCCAGGAAGACAGCAGAGAGAGAACAAACAACTGAAGCGAACATCTCTCTCACAATAAACTAAGCAAAATATAAAAGAACAGTAAATCAAACAACAAGAGATTGTTGGAGGGAAAAAACAGAAAGCCTGAACATTGACAGGGATGGAAACAAACTATGGAAACTAGTGAAAGCAATGAACAATGAAGGAACCAGAAACAAAAAAATAACAATTAAACAAGGAAATGCCTTGCTTACAGGGGGAAAAATGGCTGCAAATGCACTAACAGAACACAATGCTAGTGGAAACCACATTGATATTACAACGAACAGTATAAAGCAATCAAAGATAAACAGACACATCATAGAAATACAGAGACAGCAGCAGAATAGATGATGGCAAATCTAAAAATAGAAGCAATGGAACAGGTAATGAATAGTCTAAAAAAGAAGAAATCACCAGGAAAGGATGGAATCACAAATGAAATGCTAATAGGACTAGGTACTAAAGCAAAAAAGAAACTACCAACAGTCCTAAATGACAGCTGGAAGAGAGGAATAGTCCCACAGGCATGGAAGGAAGCTATACTAATACTAGTCCCAAAAAAGGAAAATACCTAGAAGAAACAAATGCCTATCGAATTATCAGTCTACTTAGCTGTGTAGGAAAATTAATGGAACGCATTATCAATGGCAGGCTAACATGGCATCTGGAAGAAAAACAACTCTTAACACCACACCAAGCAGGATTCAGAAAGTACAGATCCAATGAAGATCAAATAACCTATATATAGTTCAGGAAATAGAGGAAGCCTTCCAAGAGAAAAAGTACACACTAGCTGTCTGGATAAATTTAGAAAAAGCATTTGATAAAGTATGGAAGGTAGGACTGAAAGTAAAACTGCCAAAATGCATGTTTGTGGAGAAAATGTACAAATGGATCACCACTACCTTGAAAACGGAACTGCCAGGACAAAAGTACAAGGACAAACCAGCAAAGTGATGCTGCAGGAGTAAGGTGTCCCCGAATGAGGAGTTCTTCTACCAACATTATTCCTAGCATATATAAATGACATCACTGAAAATTTTCCAGCCACAGTACACACATCCTCCTTCGCAGATGACCTAGCCATGTGGACATCTAAAGAATATATTAGTACAGCTAACAGCAGAATACAGCACACCTTATTAGCGCTAGAGGACTGGTTAAAATCATGGTTAGTGAAGATAAGTGAGGAGAAAACAACATGCACAGTGTTCTCCCTCTCAAATAAAACTTAGCAACCTAAGCTGGTATTGAATGCAAAATATTGCGCCATGAAGAAAATCCAAACTATCTAGGAGTTATCTTTGATCGTCGCATGACATGGAAGACACAGGTTGAGAAAAATCGAACAAGAGCAAGGCAAAAAATGGCAATCATGAAAAAGCTTGCTGGTACAACGTGGGGAGCAGATGAGAAAGTTCTCAAGAAGTTATATACTGGACGGGTGAGGTCAGTACTGGAATATGGCATTGCAGCTTGGGCAACAGCAGCTAAGTCAAACTTTAACAAAATAAGTAGAGTCCAAAATCAAGATCATAACTGGAAGCCTAAGACAACCCCTATTAACGAACTAGAAAAGATCACCTGTTTACAATCAATGCAGTATAGAATAGATCAGTGGTTCTAAACCTTTTTTTGGCCCGTGGCCCCCCCCCCCTTTCACCATATTTTCAGAACGTCATTCCCCCCCCCCTCCTTTCGTATTTCCTACCTAAAAATCCTCCCCCCCCCCTTTTACACAGTATACGAGATAATGGAAGCTAAATTTAATAGCACATACTAAAACAAGTCTAGTCATCCACATAAAACGTGATTTGTGGGTCTAGTTACTTTATAAAATGAATTTTAGAAGAGTGAGACGTACAGAACCGTAAAATATGAACTGACAAATAAAATCAAGTAATCGGTTCTTGTATTAACGCGATCTTGAAATAATCTTAATTCCCCCCCCCCCCCCTGGAAAAACTAAAATTCCCCCCCCCCCCCCAGGGGGAATTCCCCACCGGTTGAGAACCACTGGAATAGATAGTAGAGACCAATAACAAGCAGAAACAATTAGAAGATTGACAGACCACCCTATGTATAAACGGTTTAATGGTAATGGAAAGGGAAGACTGAAGCTTAGCAACTTTGTAAAAACCGCAAATCGAAAGATTAGGGCAGATTCTTCTTCTTCTTCATTGCGCTCATCCGGAGTGTTTTTGTGTTTTTAGATATGTTTGCGGTGTGTTGTTATGCACCCTTGGGCCAACACATCCGATGTTTGCGCGCGTTTTTGACCAGGTTAGCATTCCAGGGAGACTCTCACTTATATGGTGCCATCCACATCCCATCTGGTCAAGTTAGAACGGTCGAATGCTTCACGTTCAACCCTCAATGGAAGGCAGGGACAGTCCAAATTTTG